>VXCM01002780.1:142726-155884 GCA_014773175.1 Lucifuga dentata | reverse complement strand
AGATGGAGGCAGATGATTCGCTGTGGTGACCCCTGAAGGGAAAGCCGAAAGGAAAAGAAAGAAGATACATAACAACATATGGTTAAAATGAATTTCACAAAGTCATGTTAAGTGCAAATGCTGTGACTCACCACTGATAAATTTACACCCACATAAGTCTGTCATTTTATTCATTGGACCTTTACATCACCCTAGAATCCATAGAATTAGAAATGATCAGTGGTCGGCCGTCAAGGCCAGCAAAACTTTCTCTGCTGGCCTAGAGATTTGTCAGAATCATCAAATTATGTTTTTATAATTTAATATATATTTTAATTAATGCTATATGTATTTTAAAAAGTTTGTTCCCATCAATTATTCATTATTAACGTCATTTCACTGCTACTCTCTCCCTCAGGTGGCTGCTTCCAGCACAGCTCATATAAATTAGAGCTTTTATCCAATCAGATTTTCTACCTGTGCTGTCTCCGGGTAAAAAANCAGCTCATATAAATTAGAGCTTTTATCCAATCAGATTTTCTACCTGTGCTGTCTCCGGGTAAAAAAAAATCTAGCCTGAGGCCTTCAGAATCTCGAGTGAACCCCCTGTGCTATTCAAGCAAATGGGATGATGTTGTTGATTGTCATATTCTTTAACCAATCAGATTTTGAGTTTGCCATGTTGGGCGTATTCTTTTACACGTCAGGGCCTTCCAGCTGGCCTTGGCCTACGTCATCGGAGTACAGCATTATGCTACAGAGCTACAGCCTGCCAAAAAAAAAAAAAGAAACAAAAAGCCGGTTAGCTTAGCTAACTCAAGTAAACCTAGCTAGCACGTAACGGAGCATTTGATGTTTAGATATAGTGCTTTAGATTTTTTGTTTCGATTTCTACTTAGTCCTATTGTTTTTTTTTTTAACGCACAATGGCTGAAGGAGGAGAAGAAATGGATTAACTGACAGCACTTTTTTTCACATTTTGAAACTGAAATGCACCGATGTACTATACAGCCGTGTCGTTAAACTCTTTATAAAAAAGAAAGGAGGACGGACTTTGTCTTCAGATGATGAGCAGCTTTGGTAAGTTTGATGAATTTTTATGTGGCTGGAATCTGTGGGGAATCCTGTTGAATCTGATTGTGTTATTTGTGTTTTATGGAATTTTTGTTTGCTTGCCAGGTTGTATGAGTAAATGCGATGGTTGTGAGTTTGTTCTTGTTTCTTTGGTAATGACACTAATTTGGGCTATGTGATGTCTATTTGTGATGCAGCATCCCATCATAACGAGTAATAATGCTACATCCTATTCATGTCTCTGCAGTTAGTGTGTTGTAACTGTCATAGATGTTGAGCCTCATGTTAAATCACTTTATTCCACTCGATAAAGGTTACTGTCACTGTGAATATGGGCTGGTTACGTCAAATTACAACAGCCTATAGCCCTAGTGTCATGCTGAGGTTATTAGAAGGTGGTTTAATTGCGGGAGGATTGTATTGAAGGCCTAGGTGTAAAATAAAATACAGGGCTGCCACTGACATATATACATATATATATGTATAAAGAAATGTGAAAGTGATAAGAACCACACAGGCAATATGAAATATCTCCTATGGTCAGACATGCTAAAACTGAAGGAAATGTAATTGTAATTTTTAAGACCTGTTATTTCTGTGTCAGTGCAGCTGCTCTGTTAATTTCTAGGTTAATTCATTCACTAGTTTTGGGAAAGGCGTCCGTTTGAAAATGGATTTACATGGAGAGGTGACTGTGACTTGATGAGTCATTTAGCCTCACATTTTGTGAGCTTTTGCACTCACAAAATCAACAGAAGTCCTCACGCTAAAAGCTTATTTTAATTAGTCAATCTGAATTCATTACTTCAGAAATGTGTCCCATTTCTCCCGGGGCAACAAGGTGAACATGTGAAAGCTCATCTTAATGTCTCCCTCCCTACCTCAGTGATTTTGTACCACTGTCCCCCACGGGGGCTAAGGTACGTGTGGTGCAAAATGGAGACGTAATTGGAAATGATCGCTGACAGAAGCTTGAGCCACAGGGTCCCTTAATGATCCAGGCAGCACTTGGATCAGAGTGAGCCCCCCCCGCTCCCTGCAAACAGCATTTAGAGCAGATGACAGCAGCACAAGCCTTGTTGTGGGACTCAGGGGCTAAAGTAATGTTTTGCTCAAAGTGTTGCTGGGTGGGAGAGAGGGATGTGGNGGGGGGGGGGGGGGGGGGGGGGGGGATATAGAAGTAAGAGGAGCCTCTTTGACAGTTGAAAGCAGATGGGAAATTGAACTGGTTCAGATGTGGTAAGAAAATGTCACTACGTGGAAGTGTGCTTTAAGAGTCTCTTCTAACAGTAAGATACAATATGCTGGCCACACCATTTAAATTATTTCATGTATTTTCAAAGCTGAACTGTAGCACCATGTAAGCACAGCTGCTACAAGTAATTTTAATTATCAAATACTCAGTTTAGTTCAATTATATTTATGTAATCTTGTAATTACAGGAATTTGCATACATTACTACTGAATACATTAACTTGTATTCAGATTTGAGTGGTAGTGGTCTAAAATTTGACCCATAAACATGAAACATGAAAGCGTTGTGATATCCCACAGAAACTTGCACCATTTTTGGCCAAATCTACCTGAGCATAAAGGTTATTGTAATTATTCCTTATCCAGAGGACATAAATTTATAGGATGTGTGAATGTAATGGATACTTAATTTCTGTGTAGTACTACTTGAGTATTAAGTCTTATATCTAATTAGGGATGTGTATCTATTCCATTATTCTTTTGCCCCAATTTCTCCTTAATTGGAATGCCCAGTTCCTTGCTCTTTTGGAATCCCTGTTGCTGGTAACTCCACCATGGCACTGGCAAAGGTATAGACAGCCACCTGCTACCTCCATGACGCATGGTGTCACCAGCTGCTTCGTTTCACTTGCCAGACTTTACTTTCACCATGAGGGCATAATGCATAGGAGGTTCCATGTCCCTGTTCACACAGGCACCCGAAATGACCAGTAGGAGTTGCCAGTGCAATGACAAGGATAAGAAAGCAAGCGAAACGAATACAACCAACAGTGTCTGTTGGAATGTGTAACTAAACCAGATGTGTTATGACTGGTAATCCAGCATGGTATTCTGTGGTGGTGGACAACTTGTGGACTACAAACCAATACAAAAAAACATACAGATGCATTTCTTATGATTCTATCCAATGTATTTCAAAGGTGATCAACAGGAGAATTAACCAAATTTGAAGCTTATGATATTCAGTTTTTTGTTGTCTCTGTGTTAGTTTAGATTAGTTTGCATCATAGCTAGAGATGAAGATCTAATAACCTGTCCTCCTCATGCATGGGGTATGCACGCATTAGAAAATGTTTGAGTGACCACACACCTAGTTATAATTAGATCTCAGCCATTATTTTCTAAGAGCTAGTTTTTATTAGAGCATTTACGGTATGTGAGTGATTTGCTGTCACAGTTTTTTGCATTGAAATGAAACTACAGAGACTCTAACCTTTACACAACACTTTCTCCTCCTTACCTGTACAATAGAGACATAAAAATTGACATTGCAGGCAACCATTGCAAACTATCTTCACTTAGTCATTGTCAAACGAGTAAGAAAGACCTTGTCAAGTGAAGTCCTGACCCAAGTCTTTAACATTACCGTATGCCACCAGAGAGCTCTTGACAGATATACCCCTGGGGTCGAATGACTGAAGGCAGGCTTGTCCAACTAGTGTCATTTCCCCGTAGCTTTGGGTCTCGGAATGTTCAGGTTTCATCTTCTCCTCCAATCTATCATCAGGCTTGATCAGACACTGCAGAGTCAATACAGTCATTCATCATGTGAAGTTAAGTGACAAGGTGACACTTTAATGAAATAATCTGAAGCTCCCCCGTTGTCCTTTAGTCATTAAATGATGAGTGAAGCTCTGATGGCACATTTGCATCATCTTCTAGCTGCAGTCTCAAACAGTGTGTGTTTTCAATATTTGTAAAATATATGGGATATGGCGGGGTAACTATTAATGACATGACTGCACAAGGAAGTAACACATTTTACATTTAAATAACACTAGCAGTAAGGATGCTACTCCTAATCTAAAATCAGAGGTGGGAAGAAATTAAGTACAGTTATTGATCACCAGTATGGTCCTTTAACAGTTTTGAATTACTGGTATTTATTTTGAGTATTTATATTTTTAGAGATTTCTTAAGCTTCCTCATACATTTCAGAGGACTCCACTACATTTACATGATGCTGTAGTTACAAGTTACTTTGGAGATTTAGATTTTATGTTAAATATTAATTTGTCTCATAAAATATCATGACCTACTTTAGCTCAACGACACTCCGACCTTCAAAATGTATGGTTCTTACTTGACAGTGAAAAATCTGATTTTTCCGATTTTGTATTTCTGATTTTGTGGATTTTCCTCATTTCCTTATTTCTAAATTTAGAGAATTGTTATTGTTGAGGAATTATATTATATCATCAATGTGACATCCAAATAGCCATTCTTTACATGGGGAACTGGTACTCTACCTTTGATATTTTTACTGCTAAGATTTTTACTCTTTACACGCTTACTTTTAAGAAACATTTTAAGTGGATTTAAAGGGTGGATGAATGGAAGGACAGATGGATGTACTTTTACTTGTAATAGAGTATTTGTAATATGTGGTATTTGTTCTTAATTTCAACAACTGTATTTTTGATGGTGGAAGAAGTACTGATACTTCTCGTCATGCAGAACATTATAGATTTACTGAGAAGTGGCATACTGTAAATATATAGTACAACAACATTTACTACTACTACTACTACTACTACTACTACTACGACTACTACTACTACTACTCCTACTACTTGTTTAGAAGTTGAAGTTTTTCATCCCCCAGAAATCTACAGTCAGCAAAGATGAGAACAGCAAAAAAGAACCAGAGACTTCTTTTTTTTTTTTTTTTTTNTTTTTTTTTTTTTTTTTTCCCCATCTGTTGACAACTATTGCAAATTGTGATGAGGAGCATCTTGCCTGCTTCAGCAACGCAGGGCAGTCGTGCACCTTGTCATTTTCAGGGTGAATTGCTTATATTTCAAACTCAAGATTCTTTGGCAAGCCACAGAGACATCCTAAACAACTCCCCATTGGAATAAAGAAGTCCATCATTCCTGACTGTCTGCTTTGGAATAGTCAGCATTCCTTACAACTGCGTTTACTTTGTCCTGCTCTTTCCTGATGATCCTCTCAGGGTCATAGCACAACATGCACACAAGTGGATATTTACACAGTTTTTGTGGTCAATGCAGTGTTTGGGCTGTCTGATGCTGTACTCGGTCCAGCCTGATAATGTCTGAGGGCTGATCATCTCCAGTCTTGTCTTTTTATAGCTGCATGACTTTTATATTGTTTTCTCACTTTACATTCACCTCTTCAGGTAACATATCAGACAGAAAAGGACATCACTGGTGCTATAATAGGAGAGTTTAAGTGTATGTAGACGTGTATGTATGCCATGGGTGACACAGTTCTGCAAAGATGAATTGTATCCATTTTTTAAAAATCTCTTTTCCATCTTTTATATACAGTATATATGTAAAAATTGTGTCAGGTACAGTACTCTGTACATGTATCCTTGTGCTTGAAGTATGTTCTAGCCTAGAATAACACTGCAGCTAGGGAATGGGTTAGCATTTTTAGCTGTTAATGCAATGTCTGGAATCCAAGCAATTAAGTCAAGACAGTTAAACACAGTAAAGTGCTACATCATCTGCAGCATTTGGGGCACAAAGTACTTTCTAGAAGTCTCGTGAAAGTTTCACATTGCTATATTATAAGCAAAATAGGTCATGTATGCTTTAGCGGAAGTCTAGAGGGGGCTACAGCTTTAATAAATTAATAAGTTCTTTTGACATATGCTGACCCTAATGTAGCTAACTGTGGCCGGGCAGCTTTGTAAACGCCGTATGTCTCTGATTCTTGCAAATTTTAGCCCTTATGAAGGACAGAGGAGCTTTTGATTGCTGATGTGAAACAGCATTAGTAGCAACTATATATATATATATAGAGAGAGAGAGAGAGAGTTTACATTCTAACAGAATAAAATGATGACATCTAATAATTTCACCTGTGATGAATTAAAATGCACATTTAACAGCATTAGTCCGTCAGCAGGATGCATTTAAATCACACCGCCGCTGTTTAAATGCTGTTAAGAATGTTTCCTGTGTTTCCTGCAACCAACTGCTCAAATTAAAGCATTAACTCAATTAGACTAAATTCGGTGGCTATTAATCACTCAAAATGAGTTTTAGATTTATGCATGTATTGAAGATTCAGAAAATACTTCAAATACCATATTCTTACATACCTGTAACATGGCAACTTTTGATTTTGAGCCCTCACCAACACATCAGTACGTGTATTAAAATATGTG
Organism: Lucifuga dentata; assembly: GCA_014773175.1. Taxonomy (NCBI): domain Eukaryota; kingdom Metazoa; phylum Chordata; class Actinopteri; order Ophidiiformes; family Bythitidae; genus Lucifuga; species Lucifuga dentata. The sequence continues at coordinate 149,436 of VXCM01002780.1, read as the reverse complement.
GGATCTGTTGGTAAGATGCAGCAGCTCTGAAAGCAGTTACACAGATTTGCCTGAAAGCAGCTGATCTGCAGCAATCTCAATGAGAGCGCTTCACTGTATCAAATGCTTTAGACGAATCGATAAGCAGAAAGCAGAAGAAGCAATGCAATTCTCTTTCCTATCTGGGGAACAGACTATACCTTTTAATAAATACATGAGCAGTGTGCTAAATCATTTTTTTTTAATCCAGAGAGTACATGCACACAGTTAGTAGTTTGTTGTTGACAATCAATAAGCAGTTTATTACAGCATACATGCAGCCCAATTTTAATGATACACAAAAACTTTTTCTCTCATTGGATGTTTGACTTGGTATTCTTCATTAACGACAAAGACCGTATATCACACTGTAAAGCCCATTTGTAAAATGTAAACGTTAAGCTAAACTGATGATCGTGCATCTGGAATCTTATTATCTACCATCTTTGCAGCACTACAGGACTATAGTTGGTTGTTAGCAAACAGTGGCCCATGACTCGATCTCGCCCAAACTTGACAAACCCTAACAAATCTGAAATGTTCCATGAATAAGGTCACATCAGAATTGAACCACAGCAAGTGTGATAATTTTGAAACATTCACTTTAAGTGTACTCGTGAGACATCCTGATAAAAATAAGTTAGAAAAATCAAATTGTTCATAAATGAGTCCTTGAGGTCCGTTTTCACAGTGGCTTCTTCCCTCCTCTGTTGGATTGATTGAGCTTTTCCTTAAACTTCGGCATGAAGAAATTCAAAAACATAAAAACCTCATACTGCCTCAACACAGTGGATGTTACTGCTGACTTCACTGGCAAATATCTTGTTTTAACTGCACCTTTTCAAAATAAAATATATTCTTAATACAAGTGGAATAAGTGGAGTTGTATCAAGAGGTGTTAATCTCCTCCTTTACACATACTGTGGAAAAAACATCTTTTTCTTTGCTTACCTCCCTCACATTCTAAGTGGATTACATATAATCATAAACAGATGTACAGCGAGGCATTTGTCGGCTAAATAAAATGAAGTGTGTGTGGGTGTGTGGTGGGTGGTTTGTTGTTTTGTCTTTTTCACAAACTTAAAAACAATACCATTCCCATCTTTTCCTAATTGAAGCTCTGTGCTGAATTATAGTTAAACTGCTGGTTACAAGATACATTTCAAATTATGCTGAATACAAATTATCCTGAAATTATACTGATGGATCACTGTGCACAGAACAAAACAGGGATCCAAAAGACCATTTGAAGTTGCTGTTTTATGTTGACCTACTGTTATTTTCTATCTGTGGTAATATTCTAAATAAGCACCCTCTTTTTCAGATGACTAGAAACAAGTCTGAAGAGTGGATTGGATGGCTGACTCATTAATATCCCCAACAAAGCTACACACACACAAACACCAAATATGAGAAAACAAGGTTACTTTAAGTAGTTTAAGAATCAGAAAATATTTTGTCTGAGTCAAGAAAGTCTTATTTTCTTAAAACAAGTTGTGTTATGAATTTTCTACAAATGAGTTTCAGTATCTTGAAAGTAGAGATAATGAGACAGAGAAAAACTGTATTAAAAAAAAGAATCATTGGTTGTCATGTGCCAAGCTGTTTTAGGCTGAGCTCTTCACACTAGCTGTAGTTCACAGCTGATATTCTACAGGTTTCCATGGCCACATTTTCATTTTGAGCCTGTTTTTAAAAATTTGCTATTTTGTGATTTAAATTATTATTTAAATCACAAAATATTAATATTAATATTTAAATTTGATAATTTGTTATTTACTTAATTTATTTATTGAACACTTCTACTTCCCCTTGCTGCAGCGCTGCTATGCATACTGAGTGAAAACAGGCCACTTTAGATAGAAGCCCCTGTGCTCTCATTGGTAAGTTGTGACTTGGTGGATGCTGAGCAAGCAGTGGCTCTTATGTCTTGTACTTGATGGGTGTCTATCCTGGTGTGCAGGCTGGTAAATTCACGTGTTTTTAAATGTGTTGATGTCAAAATGTTACAATAGTAAGAGACTAATAAAAAATTAAGCTTTCGGGGTCATTCATGAAATATGGGTTTGTCTTACTGGATGCTTGATGCTTTATTTATTCCCAGTGTGAAACCAAACGAAACCATCTGATAATGCAACATTTTAACAATTAAGTCCCCGATTCGGTCTGAAAACGCTCTTAGAGTAAACAGCGGTTAACTTTACCACCTAAAATCACAAAATGTGTCTCATGGTTTATATCAAAAGAAAATAACTCTCTTGCTTTGACAGATTTTCAACCACAAGCAAATTAAACCATAAAACCAATTACTGCCTTTTCTCCAGCGCCATGGCTTCTAAAATAAAGAGTAGAAAAAAAAAACCTAATTGAACCAACCAAACAAATAAATACAGCCACTGGTCTCCAAGATGGACATTTTAATGTGACTCAATACTTGTGTTTGAACATAAATATCACTAAGCTATCACTATAGGCATTTATACTCACCCTACATATCAGAGCATCCTGTACGCCCACTCTTGGTTGTACAAACATGGATTTGTTTGCCTATGGGATGTAAGGAGCTGCGATACATCTCTTCATGGTCAGTGAATTATGAGGGTTTTATTAAAACACCATGAGTTGACCTTCAGAGTAGGAGGTTGGCTGGAGCTGTGCCACAGAAACTAGCCGACGTCGCGCCTGGTGTCTGATTGTTCCCAGGAGATTTGTTTTGTTGACTCATTTGACTTTGTTTTGCCACGCCGGCGCTCGGAATAGCTGAACAAATTGCTCTAATGTCATTGCGAGGTGATGTAGCTCTATTGTATGAGTTCTTCCATCTATTCTCCTCGCAGTCCTCCAGAGTATCGCATGATGGATTATCATGTGTGCCCAGGTGGCGCAAACTTCCAATAACAAGCAAATGACTGGCTGAGAGTGCAGGATTTATTTACGGGGGAAAAATAATCCTGAAAAAGATCCGACCTGCTGTTGTTTTGTGCAGACCCATAATCCAGATTTCTGTAACCCGGACTAGCCTCAGAATATCATGCATTATAGCATTTTAAATCAGCGGGTTATTGAAATATCCCTTTAAAGTCCAACATTTCTTTCAGCAGAAAATATCTGTTCAGTTTCTCATTATGATCATCTTTTTTTCAAGATATTGTTATAGTTGGATATTTGTCTCATTGTTAGAGTGATCTTGTGTCATAAAACAAACTTTTCACATGACAACAACATAGTCCAAGTCCAATCCTGACAGGTGGTGGCAGTCGTGTTGTAACATACTGTAGCTGCTTGCCAAAAAAAAAAAAAAAAAAANAAAAAAAAAAAAAAAAAAAAGATGACCATTACCTAACTATAAAAATTAATGTTAAAAAACACAAATTTCAAAACTTCACAATCAGCTTTGCTTGTTTTATCAGGTAGCAAGTGCACTGAATACTGAAAATATTCAGGGGTACGTAGAGTAGCCAGAAACGCAAGTAAAAGTATTATTACTTTATGATAATAGTGACTCAAGTATAAGTAAGAGTTGTCACCAAAATAATTACTTAAGTAAGAGTAAGGAAATATCTATTAAAAAGATTACTTGAGTAGTGAGTAACTTTGATCAAGTTTATTCTTTGGAATAATCAACAAGCTATAAAGTGCTTGTCTGAGGGAGAAAAAAAAATGCAAAGGAGCCATATGTAGCTGCTAATACAATCTAAATCATATCATATAAAGAAACAGTAGACTAATAAATCAAATATTTACCACATAAAAATCATGACAATTCTGGCCTGGCCCCAAGACAGTTAGCTAGGTTAGCTTCATGAATTTACTCACAATAGAACAGGAAAAGTTGAGTTAGCATTAGCAGTAGCAGCTAATTAAATAGCTAACGTTATAGCTTACCGACACATTTTCTCAAGTTCCATGTTGAGTTCTTAGAAGTTGAAATGTCCACATTATGTAGCTGTTGGTTTTGGTAGACTGGGGGNAGGGTGGGGGGCAGTATGGCCAGACGAAAATGCCAGTGATGCCAGGAATGAACGAATAACTCCATAATTGTCCGCTGTTTCTCTAGAATCCATTTTCCATCTTTCTCCAGAATCCATTTTTCGTCTAAGTGCCAAGAAAATTATGAAAGAAAGAAATTGTGTTTGCTTAGTTTAAGTTCATATTAATTAATATGATATTGTGCAGTGCAAAGGCTGCCGGCCAGCCCACCTGTCAGTTCTCAATGAGCCCAACGCCATGGCAACCCATCGTTGTCATGGAGATGATGGGATGCTGAATGTGACTGGACCAAACCAAAGCAGACTAGACATTCTCACACACACACACACAATGGAGCAGTCAGACATTTGGTTTCACTTTTTCCGTTGGAGAAAGTAGAGAATTTTGACTCGTTGCGTCAGAGCGATGCCTCGCAGATATTAGAAATAAAAAAGTAACGCAAAGAGTGCAACCAAAATGTAACAGAGTAAAAGTATATTTTTTTATTCATAAATATATTTAAGTATGAGTGAAAAGTATCCTGCAATAAAACTACTCAGTAAAGTACAATTTTGTGAAAAAAAGTTACTTAAATAAATGTAATGGAGTAAATGGAACGTGTTACTACACACTTCTAAATATACTGAATATAAAAGCATACCCCCACATGGTATCATTAAGTAAATTATATATTTATGCATAAATCACATGTATAATAGAAAAGTTGACATTAATTGTACTTGCTTTGTCAGATTAATATTTATGGTAGTGTAATTGAGAGTCAGAGGCAGAAGAGGAGATGCAGAAGTCAACATGCATTCCCTCTGCTCTCTGCGGTGCTAATGGGGCTAAAGTCTCTCTACCATGTGACTATAGCCCCATTAGCACCGCAGGAGCCTTGACAGGAGCTCTGGAATATTCCATCATTTCCCAACAAGAAACCAGCAATCATTTTGGCTCATGAACTATAGTTTTTGCATCACATTTTAGTTCCAGCTCCAGGATAGGTACTCTCCCTGGAGTTACTTTCCCTCTACTCTGGAACTCGCAAGGCTGAACATCATTGATTAGTCTGACAAGCTTTTCCAGGTAGAAACCATCATTTTAACTCGCATTTAGCTTATTTTTATACACACAGTGAAACAATAATCTCTCACTATGTTCACTGGAAGTATCAGAACAGAATAACTCATAATGCAAAGCAGTGTTGTGAAAAATTAACTCATGAATGTCATCTTTCTATTACTGCATAATGTTCACTTGCAACTCCTTTGCTTTTTTGATTATTGGAAAGAATAGGTTAATGAACTGTGAATTATGTTAAAGGACTATACCAATAGTTTTGCATGTTTGAGCCCAATATACATATATAATCTGCATTCACGTTATGTTACTGACAACCATTCCTGTTATATTCCTGTAGAGGCAAATAATAGAATTGTTTTTGTTTTTTTTTTACCTTCGACTACCATTGCTTTCAGTTCATTCCATACTTGCAGAGAATTGAAATTTTTGTTCATATAACTAATCCATCACATCGTATCTTATATTTTTTGTTGAAATTCCTTAATTTTGTCAATCCAACAGAGTTGCACAGAATACACTATAAATCTACGTCAGGGAAAATACAGTATAATCCCAGAATATGGTTTGAATTGTGTTTGAGATATGTAATCCACCAGAGCAAACATGACGTCTATTAAATTTTTTTTGTCAAAGTAACTTTATTTAACTTATTCAACACAGAGCTGCATGGAAGAAAGTGTAAGTGAAACAGAATTTGAAGGTAGGTGTATTACTTGCACATTTAATTTAGAAACATTAGAGAATTTGGCAAAATTATGGGAAAATTAAAACAGTTTTATGTTTTGGAAAATGGTTGTCAGTAATGTAATTTGTGAGGGTAATATTTATTGGACTAAAACATGCTAAATCACAAGCATGGTCTCTTAAGTTAGTAATGCAACTAAATAAACAATCTCCTCTGTGTGAACTGAAGTTGCAAGCTTCTTCCTGAAGGTCTGAGAATTCGGTCTGACCGTGGAGGCTGATTAGACCTGCAGAGGATCCACCGTGACAGCACATCAGCACCGGCCTTTTCTCTAACATCTCCCTTCATTACCACACCGTCACTCTCTCTATGTGCTCACACACACGCAAGTAAACACACACATGCACATGGACCCATGTGTGTCAGGAGGCTGTTCTTTATGGAGATTGACTATGTAGGGCAGCTTCCTTCACACAGAGCAGCAGTGACATTGACACATGGTAACAGAGGAGATTCATTTCCTCACAGGGTCCAGCTGGGACTTATTTTAGGCCCACGAGTCAGGAGACAGACCAGCATGCTGCCCACTCCTGAATCATATGAGGTGGGAATGAGTCGGGGGTGTTTAACCCTGTGGAGTCTAAAGACATTTTTAACAATTAAAATAAACAGCTGAAATACCCCCACTGAGAAAAAAAAAAAAATCCTCAGAATAGAAAAGATGATAAATTTTGTCTTGTCATGATATTTCTTCCAAGGCTGTAAACAAAAACATTTGTTCAATAATAATAATAATAATAATAATAATAATAAATAAAATAAGATAAAATTAAAGTCATTTCTTACAAGTCTGATTTTCTTCTTCTTCAAAAAATAAATAAAAGGAAGAAAATCATCCTAGTATTATTTTTTGTGTGTGTGTGTGTGTGTGTTTTTTTTTTGGGGGGGGGGG
>VXCM01002780.1:106714-142291 GCA_014773175.1 Lucifuga dentata | reverse complement strand
GGATGTGTGTGTGTGTGTGTGTGTGTGTGTGTGTGTGTGTGTGTGTGTGTGTGTGTGTGTGTGTGTGCGTGTGCGTGTGCTTTGATTCCAGCAGTACTTTCATTAGATTGACAGTCAGAGGTATAAAGAAATCAACATTACTCACATGAACACATTAATAATGTGGCATGGTAACTGTTCAGGCACGGCGCTATTTAAAGATGCAGGACTGCAGCGTGAGTGTTTCTGTGTTCAATGCTTTTGTGTTGGAGTTTGTTTAAGCTCCATGTGGGTGGCGGTAGCGAGTGTGTGTTTGAGAGCAAGCACAAAAAACACTCTACACAGAATAACGTGACAAAATACTGGAAATCAATTTTTGCAATGGCAGAAAGGAGGAAAATAAGGCCCAAGATGAAAAATAATGAGAATGATCTTTTAAGTCTGTCCAAACACTGTTGTGACTTTTATGAGTTTTTAAGTATAAATGCAGCGGTGACAGTAATATTGCCTTTTATGTTGCCTTCCTTTTTTCCTGTAATTTAAAACAACAATAATATTACAGCTGGATGTGATGGAAGTTGTGATAGTGTGCTTAAAGGACCATACCAGTGATTCTGCATGTTTGAGTGCAATAAATACATAACTCCTCCACAGGCCTTTGTTAATTTATTGTATTGATGAGACACTTCAGGACAAACCAGCAACAGGCTTTAAAGGACCATATCGGCAATCGTGCATGTTTGAGCCCAATATATACAACCTGCATACATTTTATGTTACTGCCAACAGTTCTCCAAACACAAAACTGTATTTTAGGTTTTGTGTTAGTTTGTTCCAAATCTCCTAATCTTTCAAAATCTAATAGGTGATACACCCACCTTAAAAGTCAATGTTTTGTCTGCTAACACTAATGCATGATTATAGAAGGCAGGGTTGTTTTAATTTCACAATAAAAGCTGTCTTCTCCTGGGATTATATACAGTATATTCCCTGGTGGAGATTTACAGTTTATTCCATGCAGCTCCAGGTTGGATTGCTAAAATTAAAAAAATATAATCAAAAAATATAATACACGTCATGATGTTTTACTTATCTCAGCAAAATTTTAAGTCTCTACAAGTTGATTTTTATAGTGTACTGAAATGAACTGAAACCGATGGAAGTCTGGAAGGTAGCAAAAACAATTCTGCTCAAGTATGTTTTGGAAAGTGGTTGTCACTGTTGTTGCAGGTTGTATTTATGGGGCTCAAACATGCTAAATCACCAGCGTGTTCCTTTAATATGTGTTTTTTGCAGTTTCAAACAGCAGTACACTTCAAACCGGCATGCTCAGCCGTCCTCAGGGAACCTTCTGCTTGGTCTCATCAATAAAGTAGCACACACAGGGCAGACTTGCAAAACAACAGCAACAAATTAGATTCTAATGAAGCACGGCATAGATCATTAACGACTTGGCAAAGTGAACGCAGCGAGGCGTATCACTTTGGTGGCCATTTTAAAACCATTTGGTTCTCTGGAAAAAAAAAGTGTTTGTAGTAAATCAAAGAAGACAGTTTTCATCATCCATCAAATACGAATAGTAGGTCTGGCATCACTTAATGGTGTTTAGGTGCTTCATTCTTTAAAGGTTTCATTTGTGTAGTACAGTGCAGCAGCAGGTTTCTGACCATTGTGAATCAATGTTAATTCACCCTTTAGCCTGAGATTAAAGTTACTGGGCTGTTGATGTGCCAAAACCAATCAGCACAGACTGAAATTATCAATCACATTATATTTATATTACGTAAGTTCCAGTGCCATCATATATAAACACATTATGCACCTGCTACAGGGCTGTAACAGGTGCATAAAATCAAGATAGAAGTATTTCTTTGAGGGCCATTAGGTGTAAAGGTGTTAATGGAAGAGTTCTCTATACCTTTCTTAAAGGACAATACCGGTGGTTTTGCATGTTTAAGCCCAACATATATAGCCCCATCCAGTGCCCTCAACAATTATTGGCAACCTTGATGAATAACAACAAAATGGGATGTGAATGTTTCACTCTTTCATTTAAAATATTAACAAAAATATAACATTTAATTAAAGTAAAGTAATTGAAAGGAAAAAAAATAATTCTTATCATTAAACAAATATTTTTCTCAGTGGCCTGAAATAGGACCTGTGGTGTGCCTACATTGAGTTTTCGCAAAGTGAAGATAATGGTTTGAGTGGCCAAAGAATCTCCAAGGGTCACAGCTGGAGAATTGCAGACATTAGTTGGGTTTTGGGTCCAGAAAGTCTCCAAAACTACGATCAGACACCACCTGACTGATTGAGAAAATGTATTTGTTTCGTGATAGGAATTTGTTTTGCATTTCAATTACTTAATTTTAAATAAAGATTATACTTTTGTTAATATTTTGAATGAAAGATCAAGAAGATAAACATAAAGACATGTTTTCAAAGCCCATTTTGCTTTTATTTACTAAAGTTATTATTTGTGGAAAGCACTGTATAATGGCCCACCAACAAGAAAAGTTGTGCATAACGTATTAGTTGAGCACAAGAGTATTCCCAGTAGGGTACACAAAAGAACACTAAATGCCCATCTTGAGGTTTTTTCTGGAAAATAATAAATGATGCAAAGAAGAAGCAATTAATCCCACTTTGAAGAACAGCAGGAGAGAATACAATTGACTCTTGGCCAAGATACCTCAGTTAGGGAGGGCAGATATTCTTTAGCGTGAAAGACGATGAAGATGCTGCCTTTGGTACAAAGCCTCTAGCTACATTTTAATTCACTACTGTAGTCACTAGAAATTGACAGAATGCTGCAGAATCCCCTTTGTGATGGAAGTCTGAAGGCATCAAAATGAACTGAGGGGAAAAGCACAAGTGTCAGTTTTCCATCAGCAAGTTATGGAATATATATCGATAATTTGACAACAATGACTACAGCAGCACTCTGTCCCAAAAGACTCACCAAACAAATGAGAAACAAAATAGTTTGAGGGTGAAAGTAGTGCAGCATGACTGTGTGTTTAGCAGAGTGATCGTCCTTCAATGTGAAAGTGAAATCTCTGTGACTACTGGAGTGTCCTTGAGAAATAACTGAATCCCGTGACACTGAGTGTACAAGCATTTCTCCTTTGGGGATTTTTAGAGTACCACAAAATAAATAAATAAATAAATAAATAAATAAAAAAAATTAAACCATGCACAGCAACAAGGATGTTTTTGTAAAAGGCAAAGCACCAGAGAAAAGACCCATGAGATGTAATTGAGACATTGGTAGAGAAACCTGTTAAAAATGTAGCTACATGTTTAAATGTAGTACAAAGACACAAAGTCCAAACTGAATATGACTACAGGCTGAAGCTGTCTACATTTCAGCTTTGGCCATTAACGAAGTATGAATCTTACATCTGGGCAACCCAAGAATATTCAGCTAATATTCCATTTAGCCCTTACTCAAAGCCCCTCCCCACCCACCCCCAAGCAAAGGGCTGAACTAGTATTAGGAGGGTCTCATGCTTCTGGTCAGACTGTTAAAGGATTGTACTGGTGATCATGCATGCTTGAGACTAGTATTACAATCCATATACACGTTACATTACTCACAACCATTTCCCAAAATATACTTTAGCAGTAAGTTTCAGAATTTCTTTCCTACATTCCTGACTGCCATTGGTTTCAGTTCATTTATCTATGCCCACATTTCCTGTCTGTCTCTCCACTATCTTGTCCATAAGAAATGCCAATATTGCCAAAAACACACTCCTTGCTTCAAAATAAGGTTTTATTCATGTATTATTATTATTATTATTATTATTATTATTGTAAGTAGTAGTAGTAATAGTAGTAGTAGTAGTAGTAGTAGTATAAGAAAAGCTTCACAGAAGTAACAGTGAAGTCATAACAGATTGTATGTATGGCTCAAAACAAAAACTGTGGACTAGCTCTTGCAATGTGACAGAAATAACTTGTTAAAGAGGCAATTTAGAAAGAAAGAAAAAAAAACATAAGTGGAGCTTATATATTGGGTTATTATTAGGACAGGCAAAGCTGTGTGGAGCAGAGTAACAACTTATAAAGCAGGAAATTGCTAGTGGAGGAAACATATCCCCTGGAGGAACTGGCAAGGTGTTCTGAAAAGTGAAGTAAGATCAGTGAATGGGCACAGAAAGCGAATGAGCCTTGCTGCCAAGACCAAATTCATTATTGGTGGAACACGATGAGTTTCCAGCTTTCCTAATATGCCTCCCTGGCAAAGTGAAGACCACAGTGTCAGAAACAGCAGCTTTTAAACCACGGATCCAGAATTGAATGCTGATATTTCCCAAGGTCAATGCATCAAGTGTTAAACCAATTCTTGAAGTCACTGGCGCCTGTAAATGAGAGTAAACAAACCAAATTTGATTTATTAACCTTTATGACAGAGAGCCCACTGCATCAAATTGGACTATGTGCAGATGAACAAGCAGGAACTGCAGGAACAAATTATTTTTTTTAAGTAGAACAACTTTAGGCTAAGGGGAATGCTGGGAATATAAGCAATTTGATCACAACCTTAAAAAATTACCTGTTATTGTGGTTCATTATTCAGTGGTCTATTTAGTCTTTAAGCCTCACTGTGCTACGGGAATATTAAATAGAATTAAGCTTTGCGACACTGAACTTACACTCTGAACTTACTCTACAATAAACAGCATTGTGGGTAATAACTTACATTAGAGCAAAAGTAGCTTCAAAAAAAAAAAGAAAGAAAAGAAAAAATTAAAGGTGGTTTTGCATGTTTGNCAAAAGTAGCTTCAAAAAAAAAAAGAAAGAAAAGAAAAAATTAAAGGTGGTTTTGCATGTTTGAGCCCAGTAAATACTACCTGCATACCCATTAAGTTTCTACCAACCATTTTCCAACGCATAAAACTGTATTTTCATTTTATCTTGTCTTGCCAAATTCCCTAATCTTTCAGAAATCAAACATTCAGGTGATACACCCACCTTCAAATGAAATGTTTTGTCAGCATGGTTGTTTTAATTTCTCTGGTAAAAGCCATTTTTTCACCTGGGACTATTCCTTGGAGAATTCTCTGATCACTCCGCACATTCAATTGCATTAAAATGCAAAAATTAAGTGACTTTGGAAAAAAACAAACAGACAAAAAACAAAAAAATGTGTGGTTCACTGTGATGGATTACCTGTCTCATGTTTCAAGTCTCTACAAATTTATTTTTGGTAGCATACTGGAATGAACTGGAATCAATAGCTACCTGAAAGGTAGGAAAAACAAGTCAAAAAGTATTGTTCCAGTAGCATGCTTTGGAACCTGGTTGGTAGTAACGTAGCATATGGAGACAATGATATGGTTTCATCAAAAAACCCTGTTTCCCTGTGGAAACTGAAGTGCTTATCAGCCCCATTTGGATCTTAAATGCAGACAGTTCATTTGTAAAAATGTGGACTTACTGGATTTATTGGACTGAAACATGCAAAACCATTGGTATGGTCCTTTAATAAGGGAATAGTTAAGATAGTATGAGTAGAAAAAGGTGTGACTATCTGTCTTATTGCTGCACAGTTTTTTTTTTAAATTGTGATTTATTGGTTAATATTTATGCTACAGGTGTGAGCTGCATGACATTGTTTAAATTGCTACATCATGCTAAATGTCCAGAATCACAATAATCTCCATAATAATGCATTAGAGTCACACTTGTAGGGCTGGTGCATCAGGTGATGTAATGTTTTGAACTTTGACCTCAGCCTTAGGCACTTAGCCTGAGCAGCTAGTTACTGCATTAGTCAATGCCCTCTGCAGTCACAAATTCATTACAAAACTGAGGGATAAGTATGAAAGATCAAAATATGCCTGTTCAGAATNCAGAAGAATTGCTGAATCTGGAATCTGTCTTCAGCAGATTAAACAAAAAAAAAACATAAATGATTCACTATTGAACATTTTCAAGTCTTCTGTAAAACACTGACAAAGACACTGCTTTATTCAGACTCTCTTAACTGTTGTGTCAGTCCAGAAATTTAAGCTACAGCAGGCCTGTGTAAGACACACAAGGTTTATTTTTGAAACCATATTCATTTCCATTTCCATTATATTCCACTAATGCTAAAGGACAGTGACTGAAACAGTGAATTTGTTGTATTATTACCAAGTTGGCAGGTACAACCTTAAATGATGAGGTTCTGTGCAGTGATTTAAATTAGAAGTACAAGAGACCAGGATTAGTGTTCATGTGGTCACGGTGTGCAGTAAATCTGTGCTCCGTTTACTATGGCTTAAATCAGAGAATGGATTGTTGCTTTGATTGCATTAACTCTTGGTTCAGTTCTACGACAGCGTATTAGCATAAGATGAAAAAAAAAAACAAGGGGGCATTATTTTGAGTTTTGAAACTTGCAAATTTACGAGTTTTCAAAGTCTGTATGCTTATGATAATTCGATGATTTTGCCTAAGTATTTCTTTATTTCTAAATCCGATGGAAAAGTATAATTTAATAAGGTCACGTACTGCAGGCATAGTTACAACATGAAGTGGTTCCTATTCCCCCTTATTATTTTTCTGAGTTTAAAAACTCACATATTTGCCCATTTTAAAACTCACAAACTTGAATAAAATTCAAAATAATACTTCCCTCATTTTTTATTTATTTATTTATTTTTTCATCTTATATGGCCCTAATACGCCATCATACAGTTTGGTTTTACACATAAGGAAAAAAAAAAAAAAAAAAAAAGAAACTCAAGCAAACTAAAATATATTAACTAAAGTCATGTGAGAACAATGGCTCCTCTCATTGGTCAAAAATGTCTGGGTACAGGAACCAGTAAATCCAAAAAAGAGAGAAATTATTGTATGCCACTAACTGGAATAACGACATTGGGATACATTCCAGGTCATGTCATAGTCATCATGTACCAAATAAAACTTTGGCAGCAGAATGTTGAATTTGAATAAACCACATATTGCTTCATATTATGTGATAAAATCGTGGTGCCTTTAGGACAGGAAGAATGGAGATCGTATTGAGCACATACAACCCCACGCCAACCTTCAGCACGTTCATCTGAAGACATGTTAGCTAATCAATGTGGTTTACTTAACATAACCATGCGCTGCTCACCCGCTTTGTTGAAAAGTTCAACAGATCAGTAGATCATCTCATATTTGCATCAGAATTTATTTGGATAATCTTGTTCATGCCAAAATTGAACTTTCATCTGTGATTGGAGTGCGACCACTTCCTCAAAAGAGTCCTAGTGTGGTTGTTGCTGTGGGCCACACCTGCCCAAATTAATTGAAGTAAGGGAGAAAATATACTTGAGTCCAATTCAACTGATTAAAGGACAACACCTGTGATTTTGCATGTTTGAGCTCAATATATATAACCTGCATACATGTTATGTTACATTACCTTCCAGACTGCCATTAATTTCAGCATTCCAGTATGCTAATAAAATCTTCAATAGTAAAACTTTATTTAACCAGTCCAACACGGAGATGCATGGAAGACAATGTATGCCTCCTCCAGGAGAAGACAGCTTTTACTGAGAAATTATAAACAACCATCCTTTTTACATACATTTGGACATGTGTTCACAGGCGAAACATTGAATTTTAAGGTGGATGTATCATCTGAACATTTGATTTTGAAAGATTAAGGGATTTGGCAAAAAAAAAAAAGTAAAACTAAAATATGGTTTAATGTTTTGGAAATTAATTTATTTATTTGGCTTAAACAAGTAAAATCGTCAGTATGGTCCTTTAAGCACACAATAACATCTTGAATATACAACACCAGTTTTCTCAGATCCGTACAGTCTGTAACTATGTCAAGCCTTTTGGTCCACAAAGCCAATTTGCCAACATCTATAGACTCAACCCTTTTCACATTACAAAAATTATATTAAGGTAATAAATTCATGAACTCCGTTACAGATAAGGTTAAGGCTGAGGCATTTAAACAGAATAGATTGGATAAAATGAGTATGACAATAAGAAATGACTTATTCTCCACATCCCACCCACTGACATCCTCCTCCACTCATAAACACGCACAAATGACTTCCAAATCCAATTGATGATACAGCACAATATTACCATATCTATATGAATTTTAATTTTCCTTCTCTACTTAAGATATCACACACCAAGACAGAATTGCCATTATAAAATCATTTAAGATGTGCAGTCTCTCTCTGTCTCTCTCTCTCTCTCTCTCTCTCTCTCTCTCACACACACACACACACACACACATATGAACACACACCTCAGATTACTATCTCTCTTTACTAGGCGTGAGTATCTTTATTAATTTCACTGCTCCTGCAAATCCAATTACTGTCTAAATGGACCTTTGCTGATTATTTATATTAAAAAGAAAAAAAAAACAGCATAGCTAACTGACCTCCTCTAGATAAGAATCGTGTTGATTACTTTTATAGTATGTGTAACAAATTTATGACTGTATAATTGTTGTAAACCTGTGCATAAAATTATCCTGTTTTGTTGTTTGTGTCAGCTATTTAGACCACAGCACTGTTGTCACCTTCATTGGCAATAACTGCAACTGGTGTTGGATGTCGTAAACAACAGAACAAAGTATGGATGGCTGCCATTTATGAGCACATCCTCTTCAGTTTTGTCATCACAGTCTGAACATTTGTTGAAACTGTGTCCAACCAGTGTGCATTTATTGTAGTTGTACTGTAAAAATCAAGACATGTGAAGTGATTCTGGAGTTGAACTTTAACCTGCAGCAGAGCCTTTTGGTGCCGACATTTCTCAAACACACATTAAACGCTGAGCTTTTGCTGAGCGTGAAGCCTGGCAACAGCACGTGTAAAAATAGACGATAATTTGCAGACCAGTAATGATGTAGAAAGTGAAATGTGTGGTTTGTTATTCTGCATGGAAACAGGGTCACGGAGAACACAGGCAGAATAAACGTGGTGACTGAGAGCAAAGTCAAACATATATTTATGGAATTAAATTAACTGCACAGCATTGAGGTTGTGCATTTTCCCACGGAACGCTTTTTGTGTTGTCGTTCAAAGGAGATGAAACAGACAAGAATGAACTTAGAATGATGCTAATAATGGTAAGAGCATTCTTTATTTATTGAGGTCTTCTCTAAACAAAGTTAATAAAAACAGATGTTGAAGCAAAAGTTAGTTTCCTGTAACAAACCTCACTGCAAAAAAAAAAAAAAAAAAAAAAAATCTCTTCACAGAAACAAGCAATATGTTGTGTAATTTAGCTACATTTATTATAGTAGCTGAAAATTTGTCAATGGGTTAAGTAAAATTCACTCAATAAGTGTTCTTTAAACATTATATATATATGCAGATAGATGCATATGGTTGCTGTCTGTGAATCATTTCATTACTGTAGGAAACTCTTGAGTCATGTAGCAAATCTGAAAGTGGAAACAGAGCTGCACAATCTCAGTTTAGCTTCAAAATGTCTTACAGTAGATGTTAGTAATATGTCAAGCTCCCCACCAACTACAAGCGCCCTTCATCCACTTCAATAAGGGTAATATAAGGTGTTGTCCACACACACACACACATGGGCCAGGCCTGTCTGCCTGGCCCATGTGTGTGTGTGTGTGTGTGTNGTCCACACACACACACACATGGGCCAGGCCTGTCTGCCTGGCCCATGTGTGTGTGTGTGTGTGTGTGTGTGTGGCATCATTTGACTTCATGTTTACCTGTATAATCTCTGAGCATTCTTTCCTATAAATGGATTTGGCCAATATTCAAAATATTGGAAAGGGGAGTGGCCTTCCCTGCTTGGGAATACCAGTATTCCCATTTGGGAACCGCTTGGCAATACTGGTATTACCTTTTTGGGAATACTGGTATTCTTGCTTGGGAATACCACTTGGGAATACCAGTATTACTGCTTGGGAGTACTGCTTGGGAATATATGGAGCAATATGGACAGATGAATGTATGTAGTTTCAAGGAATCTAGTAAAAACATAATTTTGACTGTACGATGTTCGGTTCCCAAGTTATAGGGCAAAATGATAAATGGTCATTACAGCGCCACCATCAGGCTGAGCAGTGTAATTTGTGTTTTGGTAGTACTGTATGAACGATGAACAAATCTGCCAAGTTTGGTTTGTATGTTGTATGGTCACAAATATAATACAAAACAATACATTTTATGTAAGGGAATAAACATCTAAGTACCCTTAACAGAAGACTATCAAAATACATACTTTTAAAGTAACTAGACACTGTTCCCCGATTTACAGTTCTTTGAGCTAAGCTGAGCTAAATCAACCTACAGTATCTCTCTACTGGACGCACACACCCAGAAATAATCTTCTCATTTTTTCCAATTACTGAATTCAGTGTAAAGATCATGTGGATACAAAAGGTCGATTATCCTGTAGAAATAAACCTCATGGAAAAAGTAATCTGGCTGCTCTTTGTAACAGGAACAATATAAATTCTAAAGATGACACCAAATGATAAAGTTAAGCAATCTCTTCATACAGTATGTTCTTTAACATTTGACCTGAGAGTAGAGTGAAGAATATTGCTTCAGTATTAACATTTGCAAACATTTGCAAAATGTAAAATGAGATTAATGCTTTTGGTAAAGGTGGTTGAATTGTGCTTTTCAAATGACACTCCAGCCTAATGTTTAATTATTTTCATCATAGATCATCATGTTGATGATGATGTACAAGAATTGCATGGTTTTTTTTTTTTTTTTTNTTTTTTTTTTTTTTTTTTGGTTTTTCTTTTGGTTTTTTTTTTTAGAGACTAGGACACCTAGGAAACTCTGCAGGACTTTTGACAACGGGAGAGAAGAAATGTCCATGTCCTTGTCAGACTTTCACACTTATAGCAGCTGCATTAATGTCTTACTCAGCAACTTTCTGAAGGGTTCTTTTGTCATCACGCCTCACCAGGAAGTTTAAACTTAGTACTGGCCAGCATAAAACTTCACTCCAGAAAGCAAAAATGGGCCATACAGAACTGGTTTATTTAAGCCTTCAGTCAAAGTATAAATGACTCTTCCAGTCTGCAGGCTGTTTAAGGTTGTTTTTAAGCCTGTAGTCTGTTTGCTTAGCTTAAAAATCAATGAATGAGCTGTAGTTTTTGTTTAATTTAGGCTTTGTTTGGTTTGCTTTCATACAGAAAAAATCAGTCAATTGAAAATATGTCAGCAAAACCTTTTTGAAAGCACTCAGTCTGCTCATTGGATAGAAATGTTTGGGGTCAACATCAGAAGAGGAAACAGTTTACTGTGCCAGCATATCTATTATAACATTAGGCTGACCAGATTTAGGAAAGTTAAATACGGAACAGTATGGTGGGTTAGTGTAACCCAATTTGTCATAACAAGTCATAACTGATAACATACACACACACACACACACTCACACACACAATAACTAATTAATCTGTAATTGGTTCAGAACTTGTTTGAACCGTGTTCACACTACAAAGAAAGTAGTCCAGAATTTGTTGCTAGACTGAGACCAATTCCTCAAAAGGTCTTGGTTTGGTTGTTTTAGTCTACTCCTACCCGCGTCCTGATTTAACCAGATTAAACCATGTAGATATCAAAACACCTTAAAGTATCTTGAATGTGCTGCCATCTAATGATCGTTTGGTCTATCATAAATGTGATACTCTATAAATGTATTTTAGCGTCATTACTGGCAATAAAAATCTAACTGTACTCCAACTCCTCTCTTTTTATCCAGTGTTGAGAAGTCAGAAATAAGTGGAGGAAACACAAATTAAAGGTCTAATTAAAGGTTATGGCAGTTGATTTCTTAAAAACTTTTTTTGGTCATTTGTAGTCTTTTACACATAAAAATATCATTGTCAAAAAAAAAAAAAAAAANAAAAAAAAAAAAAAAAAAAAAAACTGAGGTAATGGACCATCAGCATCATGACAGCATGGTATCTTTCTTAAACCAGATTTCTTTTTGTCAGTAATGAACTGATTTTCTGTTTTGTTTTGTTTTGTTTTGTTTTTTCTGCTGCTGTTATGTGTGTTTTCCTTCTAAAAATTGCAAGTTACAAAAGATGAAAAATATAAATATTGAGTATAAACTTCACTCACTCAGGTGTCCCTGTGTGGGTAAGAAAGTGGTAAGAGTAGTGCTATATCCGTCACCTGCAGTAGAAAACAAGCAGGACTTATTTCTTATGCATAAACGCAGCCTGTCTTCTGATGGATATTTATTCCTTCCTAACAAGCGAAGAAAACGCACACACTGACCTGACAGATTTTTCTTCTCCCAGATGGAGGATTTCTGAAACTGTCAGGTCAGTGTGTTGTCTGTGTGTCCTCGGCTTGTTAAGATGAAGATTTTAGTGTGAATATGTCTGGAAACCAAATGAGATGTTTTTTTCTTTCCATCATGTCTCATGGTTGCTCTACAATATGGACTGTTGAAGCAGCTGTCAATGGAAAAACTGATGTTTCTAACTTTTCTATATTCCTGTATGACTCTGATAATGACTTTTTTCTTCTTCTTCTTCTGTTTGTGTGTGTGTGTGTGTGTGTGTGTGTGTGTGTGTGTGTGTGTGTGTGTGTGTGATGGAATACTTTGCACAGTTACGTACAACTAGGTACAACTAGGGCTCATCGTTTTCAATATAGAAAAATATACGTAGAAAAATCGAAGTGGAAATCAAATTCTAAATTAGCATTTGCAGTGCAATTTTTTTATTATTTTAAAAAAATATTTTAAAAAAATATTACATGAATATTTTTTTCTTTCCTTTGCATAACACTGTTGAATATTGCTGTTTATGATGAACACAAGTTACAATTTACAATCACTATTTTCAGTGTTTCAGAAAAAAATAAACAACTATAAAAAAAAAAGAAACAAACATTAAACTTATGCATTATGTTTTCTGTTATTTTCCCTTGTGTTTATAGTGTAATATAGTCAGGGGTTTGTATTGAACAGCATGCCAGAAATTGAGGTTGATACCTACAGAAATGTATCTGGAAAGACAAAACCAAAGGTCCTGAACTGCCCTGGAAGTCATTTCTGATTGGCCCCTTAATGCTGTAACGTGTTGTTGTCAACATGTAACAGAAGTTAAAGGACAATACCAGCAATAATGCATGTTTGAGCCCAATATATACAAACCCTTACGTTACATTACTGACAACCATTTCCCAAAATATACTACTGGAGTGGTAAATATTAGAATTGTTTTTCCTATACCTTCCATCCTGCCACTGGTTTCAGTTCATTCCAGTAAGCTATTAAAATCAACTTGAATTGACTTGAAACTTGCTTGAGGTAAGTAATCCATAACAGATAACATTATGCCTATTTATTTTTTTTTTTTTTGTCAAAGTAATTTTATTTAACCAACACAGAGCTGCACGGAAGATAATGTATTTCTCCACCAGGAAAGATAGTCCCAGGAGAAGACAGATTTTACCAAGACAATCGTGCATAAGTGTTATCAAGTAAAATATTGAATTTTAAGGTGAGTGTATCACCTAAACATTTGATTTTGAACATTTGGGAAAAATAACAGGAAAACTTAAATTTTTTTTTTTATGTTTTGGAAATTGTTGTCAGTATGAAACATGTATATGGGTTGTATACTGTATATTGGGCTTAAACATGCAAAATCTTAGTTATGGTCCTTTAAACACACCCATGAATTATGTGTAAATGAGTGTTTGAGAGCATGTGGTAGCTGGCTAATCAGAACCCCATTTTGGAAGAACAATACCTAAAAATAGCCTGTTTTCACTCTGTGTGGATGGTGGTGCTACAGCAAGGGAGACCTTAAGTGGATTCATATTGCATACTAATGGGAAAACTGTATAAAAAGCTCTTTAAATGACTACATGAAGAAGCTTGTTTTCAATATGAACTGTACAATGAGTAACAAAAATGTTATCAGATCTTGAAACTCCATTGTGTTATTCTCTTCCTCCTATAATCACAAATATTCATTCATATGAATACAACTTTACTCATTTGCTTTCTAAGTTACTGAATTTGAGAATATAGCCTCATAATATTATCCAAATTAATTCTGGGAAATGTAAGGCAGAGGTGGAAGATGATGATGCTTAAGGAAAGTAAGGACACAAAAAAAATCAATAATTTTTTTTATACTTCATCACATAATAATTACTTGAACATGAATGTTTGAAATAAGAGCCTTCCTGCAGCTCTCCTGAATGTGAAAACTGACATCTCACACCAGAAAGCCTCATCACCTGTGAAGATGGTAACTGCTTTTTAAAATTAACAAATGTCTAAATGGAGCGGCTGACATTTTCTCTCCACACCTGCATATGAATATGATTAAAGGGAGGAAACATGAGAGGCTGTGATAATGTCCATTAACTTCTGTGAGCAGGATTCCATGAAGAAGAAGAAATTATTTTTTTGTCCTTAAATCCCTAAACCTGACATTTGGTTCTGAGTGGCCTCACAAAACCAGAAAAATACTAAACTGTAATTTGTAAAAGCAATTTTACCGATTTAGTGTCAGTCTGCATCATTTTTTTTTTTATTATATCTGCTTAAATTATTATTGAACATAAGATAAAAGACATTAGAAAATAACTGACTTAATCCAAATCTAGAGGCTCTGCTCACCTGACAGAGGTCCTTGTGTATTACAGCAAGCATAAGATTCCGTGATCTGGGAGTGATAAAATGAATCATCCCTCCTTGTGAAACTCAACTCTGTCAGGTGAAAAGAATCAGGTTTTGGCACCGTGGGCAGGATTTATTAAAAAAAAAAAAAAAAATCACAAAATCTCTACAGTGTCACTAAATAAGCACCGTGATAACTGAAACTCATTCATAAAGCTTCCCTTACGTTAATCAGTGCATCGTTGTCCCATTAAGGTAGTGTTGTTGTGAGGTGTGTCACAGGTAAAAGCCAGTGAAGATCAGTGCATTAATGAGCTGCTTTATATTTACAAAACACGAATTATGTTGTTTCATAGTGTTAAAATGACACTGACATGTTAAATCAGCAAAGGAAACATAAATTCTGCTTTACACATGTATATTTGCAGACTGACACTAACATAAAAGGTAAATGCACACATTACCCTCTATAGTGTGTGGTCACTGTGCTCAGGTGTGTGGGTGTGTGTGTGTGTGAAGGAGACAGACACCAAGTGCTGCAGATGAGAAGGCTCAGCGCCACAAAAATTTGTATGAGATCAGATTCAAACTCAACATTTAAATGAAGTGACCAATCATCTGAGTGGGCTAATCTATCAAATTTATTGATCACTAACACACATGAGGCAAATACAGTTTAAAATGTCACCCAGATTTCATAAAACTGAAATTTACCACCAGACTGAAACACATCTTAATTTTGCATGATGGTGTGTTTCTGAATAGCTTCCCTGACGTGTAAATAAGGAAATACCGTAGTAACACATTCAAGGAAAACACTAAAACATGCAAGTAACAGGCATTTATAAATGAGGGAACATGGTTACGTGACAATATTTGCCCATGTCTACACGTTAAGTCTAGCACTGAGCATTATGCATCCCACCCCATGTGTGTCATGATTAGCATGTGGCTGTCTATGCTGCCCCACAGGCCAACATAGAACTAACAGCCGCAATAACTACTGTAACTGAGCATTCCAAACTTGGGAGAAAAAAGTAGTCCCCTAATTAAATAATTAAACTGACCTAAACAGTGATTTCTAGATTTGTGTAAAATAATAAATAGATCTGTAAAATGCTGCAAAATGTAATCTACTTTTTTTTTTTTTTTTTTTNTTTTTTTTTTTTTTTTTTTTATTAAACTGGTATTAAAAGCTGAATAATAATCACCATCATTTGCAGTTCTTAATTATCCAGGGTAGGCTTTGCTGAATGAGCTTTTAGCCACATTGAAGCTCCACTGGAACCACTGGGAACTGCATAAATACCTTTTTGATGGAGGAGGTTGATACATGCAGCATATTTGGTGCTGCAGTCACAGTCAGTTAGCTCTGTTCTGGATCTAACAACATTTTGTGTCCTGGACGCAGATGTTTGAGCAGCTCCACTGAGAAATATTTCTAGATGTGATTACAATCGGCTTTCGAATCAACCACAAGTTTGGTTTAAATTTGATTTGCAAAAATCCTTTTCCATGTAGCTTTTTGTGATGAGGACTTGAAAACAGTAAAGTTTGGATATGACAGAAATCAGACAGTCTGCTGCCAGTTCCAATACAACTTAACTGCATTTGGGGAGACAACTGCATTATGTTACAGCCTACTGAGGTGATCAGGCCGGTGTTTGTTTTTCTCTCCCTGACATTCTCCCTCTCAGTCTGCAGGTTTACCTCAATAAATGGTGGAGAGGTGTGGTTGGCAGGATTGGTGGTTGCAGGACTGGAGCACCTGAGCAGAGTATGCCATCAGCCTCCACGGTATAAATGCAGAGGAAACTTTAGCCTGGTCTCTCTTTTCCCATTTTAAGCCACCTTTATATTGTGCCATTTTTGTAAGGATGGCAATTTTGAGGCTTCGAAATGTTTCGACAGATTTAGCTATATTGTTTGGAAACTTTTGGAAACATCTCGACACCTCTTGCTTGACATTGCCATCTACTGGCAGGTGTTATAATTGATAATTGCAGCAGTGTTGAATGCTCCTGTTCCAAAACATGAACCATCTTGAAACAGTTTTCATGCAGATGCAATCAAACCATAACTTATTGATTGAGGCCTTGTATTATACAGTATATATATATAACTATTTTTTTCTCCTGTTTATTGGTAAGTTAGGGAGTTTAGTGTTGTCTGTTCTTTTTTCTGGGTTTAGTTTGGTTTTTATTTTTGAGACAGGATTGGGGTTTTTTTTGTTATTTTGGCCTCAGTCACCCTGAGGTCTGCAGCTTCTTGTACATCTTTGTTTATTATGTAAACTACATTACAGGAAATTCCTTTTGTTTGACTAATTTAAAAGCTGAGTTGCTCTATTTATTTATTTTTTAGTTACCTGATTCATTAATGAATTTCCTTTGTCATTTATACAGTATTTTCATGTTACGGTTTACCACTTTCTCCTCCACACAGGGACATAAGAATTACATATTTAGTTAATGTAGTCAGGCTTCACTAACCAACTGATTCACTGGAAAAAAAAAAAAAAAAAAAAAAGCAAATGGTCTAGAATTCTTTTCTCTAACAATTCAGTTGAAACTTTTTCCTCATTATTTTGTGTCTATGGCTTCTAACAGGTCTGTGTGGGTGTGTTGTGTGAATATGAAGCACAGTTAAAACAGTATATAATATTCTTCAAGGATGAAACATTCTTATGCAAATTCTAAATAGGGTGCCAAAAAGGTGGCCATTCCATGTTCGTGTTGTGCAGAATTACAGTACACTCACTGTTATTGTAGGCTTCCATGTTTAATTTACCTAAATGCTGCCATCCAGCAGGGTTGACATATTCATGACTTTTTAAATGGAAAGTTTCTAATAGATCCAACTTCACAAGTTGTAAGATATGCAGAAAGTCAGAATCTATGAAAAGTTATGTTGTTTGTTTTCATTCCTAAACATTATACATAAATGCAGAAAAGATTAAATTTTCACTAATCAGTCTCTTTTTTTAAAAAAAAATCAAGAGTTTTTAAATGAGGCCATAATTGCTACCTTGCAACAATGTTCTCAAGACATTATTACCAGGCATATTGGGTACTCAGCATGTCAAAAATACAGCCTCATGACTGTCACCTGAAAGCAGTATAGCAATGTATGTGTACAATGTTCAAAACCTTTACAGAAATGATTCATTCATCATAAAAGTTAAGATGTTGTATTGTTTGGGTTGGTGTTTTAGTATATATGTACAGTACATATTTTTAGCAGTTTGTACTGTTTAAAGAGCAGAGTAAAGTGTCCAACTGACTGATCAACTGGGTGGGCTTATACATCAGATTTATTGATTACTAATACATTTGGGGCAAATACAGGTAATAACATCACCCAGATTTCTTACAGCTGAAATTTATCAGTGAAACAACTCTTAATTTTTGTTTGATGAATCGTTTACCTGACGTGCAAATAAGGAAACAACATGGTAAAGCCTCTTTCAAGGCAAATGCAAAAAGATGCCAGTAACAGGCATTTCAGAATGAGGGAAAATGGCTGAGAGAAGCTATTTGTCCTTATCAAAACATTCAGTCTGGCACTCTGTTTTATGAATCCCACCCAATGTGTATTGCAAATTCAGAAAAGATAAAATCATTATTAACTCTTCACTTTGGAAATTAAAGAAGACATCCATTTTTATTGTTAGCTAAGTAGCAATAATTTTCTCTTGAGCATATTGTGTATTTAGCACGTCAGAATTACAACCTTATGAGTGTAACTTGAAGGCAGCATGGCACTCTGCATGCATGTCCTCATGTTTGGTGTTCAAAACTTATACATCTGGGAGCCATTCCTCTTCAGGTTGTAATTTTATAATGTTTTGCTTTGTTTTTAGTGCTTACTACTTCTCTTCTTCTGTTTGCATTGTTTAAAGGGCATAAAGTAAGGTGTTCATTAAAAGCAATGGGAAGATATTAAATGTGTATAAGTCAAGTTTCTTGATCTTTTTCTTTTCAAACTTTTCTATCTGTAAATACATTGCACGGCATATGCGTAAAACAAAATAGAAACTTGTAACCTTTCAGTAGCACAAGCATTGTGAATTCATGAGTTTCCTTATTATAAGGAGGCTTTAACAATATCTATTTGAATTGTTTTATTTTCTTCTTTAATGTAATGTCCCTTTTCATTAATAAAACCCTTCTATTCTGTGACCAGGATCTAAAAAGATCTGTTCAATGTGTGGTGGCTTTTAGAACATAAGAAAACATTAGTATTTGGTTGTCTGCCTCGTCTCTGTAGTCCATTATTATGCACTTAATTTGTCAGGAAAAGATGCTTTAAAACTCTGAGTTTGCCATCTGTTTTTGCTGAAGAGAAAATCCACATAATTTATCACAGTAACTCCATTTGGATGATTCATTGCACTCATATTCAATAAAGTAAACTGTATTCCACGAAAGCAGAGGCAAAGCTCCAACTGAGCTTTATTCACCATTTTATATACAAGTTGCCATCAAACATTAATCATTTATCTAAAAAAATAAAATTTACTGTACATTTTCTTATAAGAATTTTTGCAATCATGAGTTTTGTTCAAAAAAAAAAATCTTGAAAGACAAAATATATCATAGACTCCGGCTGGATGCGTAAATTTGCAGCTCTCTTTAGCTGTCACTGCAGTGTAGGCTTGAAATTTTTGGTTTATTTAAATACCTAAATAAATAAAGTAACTGATTAAATATTCGGGGGGGGNGGGTTGTGGTATTAGTATGTGACAAATCAATCACAAACCACAACAGCAAGTCATATCATATCCCTTATTTGAGATAATTTATTTCTCCACCAGGAAAAAGTCCCCAGGAGAAGATGGTTTTAGAAGAAATTCAGCGTGCCTCTTACAATCATGCGTAAGTGTTAGCAGGCAAAATATTGAACTTGAGGTGGGTGTGTCACCTGAACATTTAATATTAGGGTCTCTGGCAAAATAAGATGAAAACTAAAGTATGGTTTTATGTTTAGAAAACAGTTGTCAGTAATGTAGCATGCATGGGCTCCAATATGGAAAATCTAGGCTACTCATCTTGAAAAAGACTCAAGTGCTGCTTGATAAGATTAATTTGCTTGGATATGAGTAAAAAGGCAAAAGAAGACAATGATACTTCCTTGATTTCCTTTTTTCAGTGTAGAGGAAACTTGCAATGCATTCAGGCCTGTTTGTGTGGCTGACATGAACTTGAGTGATATGTTGTGTACTTTTACATGAATATTTCACATGAGGCAAATACATAGGTCACTCCTGTGATGCAGCATTACACTACGGGCTGATAATGCACTGTCACCAGCCCATAAACCATGTATGAGCACATGAAAACTTCATGATATGTCCTACATTTTCTGCCTTTGAGCTCCCTCAAGCTAGGTACCGTTCTAGGATATAGTCGGTATTTGTGAGCATTACTATGCATGGTGAAAGGAGAAAAATGTAAGTATAAGCAAAAAGAAAAGATACCATCATCTTACCAGAAATGGTAGATTTAGAACAAGGCCTTAATCCAAAAATTATTATGTTCAGGTAAAAGGAGTCAATCTTCACCACCAGACAGAATGCATTATTGTTTCCATTTATTCCTAAATAAATAAAAGATAACTTTGCCTCATTCGAAATAAGAACATTTATTTACATTCAACAGCTTTATCAAACACTATTTATTTATTACATTTAAACATCTCCTGTATTTCCGGAGACCAGTACTTGAAGGTTTGAACTGTAATTATTCATCAATTCTCTTTGAAACTGAATGGCATCGAGCCAGCCTCCATCTGCTTAATCATGCATAAAGCAGTGATCAAAGACTGTTCTATGCATACACAATTACCTCTGACTGACGAACAGATAATTGACAAATTTTAAAACGATCTTTCAGAAGTTCATTTTACTCTCCAGTGGCTCCACTTGCATGCTTGTATGTGCGTGAAACACACTTCATTGTTCTCATGCAGATTAGCCTCATTTGTCATTAAGTTCAATTTTATCCATAGTTGATTAAGTAATGTTCTATGTACCAAGAACAATAAATGACAATAACATGCGGTGTGGTGCATGGTTCCAGTGTTTGTGGACAGATCTTCTTTTAGCTGAAAACCTTCAGGACACAATCCATTATTTACACACAAGTAATAAACATAAACAGACAAAAAGAATGTATATAAAAATTACCCTACTGTACTTAAAGGGGACATATTCAGTTATTTCCCTTTCATTTGCGTAATAGGATTTTGTGTTGAACATTGATAAAGTATGAGGTTGACGTAAAAAGAAATCCAGGAAGTCAAACTCACAGGTTCTGACCCATCTTTCAGTCCTTACTTTTGATTGGCCTCTTCCGTCTGTAACATGTTGAGTACAACATGTAACACATAAATTTACCTGCCTACACACCTGGTTAGACACACCCAACAAAAGTGAGCCAGTCTGTGGGTGTCGCCAGCTCAGACCTGACACAGCTGGCCAATCAGAACAGAGCAGGGGTCTTAAAGAGAAAATATCTAAAATGACCTGTTTACACTCATTGTGCACACAGGTGCTATAGAAAGTGGAAG
Organism: Lucifuga dentata; assembly: GCA_014773175.1. Classification (NCBI taxonomy): domain Eukaryota; kingdom Metazoa; phylum Chordata; class Actinopteri; order Ophidiiformes; family Bythitidae; genus Lucifuga; species Lucifuga dentata. The sequence continues at coordinate 121,120 of VXCM01002780.1, read as the reverse complement.
CAGAATCATGTTTGTTTGTTTTTTTCCACTTAGAGCATCACAAAGGTTTCAAAATAGATCCCACAATGAAAATATGAACATGAAAACCTGTATAACATGTCTCCTTTAAGTACAATTTTGAGGAGTTGGTACTTTACTTGAGTATTACCATTTTAATTACTTTTTAGATTCAGATTTAACAATAAATATGAGATAAGCTCATAAAATGTCACTAACATCAGCTTTCTCTTTAATTCTAAATTTATCTCCCTAATTACTTCTTTCTCTGCTCTATTCTTTCCTTGTTTACATCTTCACTTTTCAGTTTTTATATTCCTTCTTTACTTCCCTGTGCTCCTTGCTTTTCAAATTTCTTCTGTCCTTTCTCTCTTATCAACCCTCCTGACACTATTGCTTTGCTTCTTTCTTTCCCTTTTCAAACAGCATGATAACCTTTGAACTGGACATTTTGATCCATTTTGAGTACGTATCAGTGACCTGAACTGTACTCTTCTTCACTCTCAGTACATTTACTTAGGATACCTGAATGAGACCTTTATTTATTACAAATCTCCCTCTGTGGTAATTTGTCTATAAAGACAGAAATCTTTGTCTGTCTGTGGCACCATTATCTCTAGAACCTGACACTGTATGAAGCTGATATTCAGCAGGTTTATTGCTCAGGACCCAAGGACGGAGTATCGCGTGTGAAGTTGTTTGGATGAGTGGTTCTCAAATTGAGCTGTGCTGGTAAAAAGTAGTCCACATGGNTGAAGTTGTTTGGATGAGTGGTTCTCAAATTGAGCTGTGCTGGTAAAAAGTAGTCCACATGGCAGGAAACACTCCGGGTGCGGTAGCATATGCTCTGGTCCAGTGGTACGGTCTCAACCCAACCCCATAGAGCAAACAAAGCTAGCTCACGAGGATGGGCAGAACAAACTGATGGCAGGCTGTGGTGCACACCATAAAGTCTGGCCTGTTCCGAACAGGCACATTTTGAAGGGCACTGCACAAATTTTCTTAAATTCGTGATTTGAGCACTTCTTCCACCACTGCTAAATTGTAACGCAGTCTGTTACAGTGATACAAAGTGATTTAATTGGTATTCATATAGTGCCTTATCGATGCCATGTGATTAATTAAACTTGGGAGGAATGTAGCCATGCAACAAAGAGAAATGGAAATGAAAAAAGAAGAATGGGATTCTAAAACTTACACCGTTAGTATGAATTGCCTTAAGTATTTTGCGTTGTAGTGAACAGGCATGATGAGAGGACCAGCAAGTGTTTGGCGTTAAGTGTTTGTTTGACGGCTGGAAACCCTCCAAGGGATTTCAAACTGACATCAGCACCCTGTGGCTCTTACATCCAGCACAGAATGTTTACGACTTCTGCTGACATACAGCGTACTAGTGAAACCTCATCGACTCAGCTCCCCTATTTAGCTTGACTATTGATTATTTCACGCAAGCTGACACATCACCAATTATGGCAATTGAGAAAGGGTTGACCCAAGGATGAGGGTTGTTCATAGTAGCTCGGCTGTTTGAAGCTTGAGCAAAATAACAAACCACATAACTACTTATGTGCTCAACAGACCACATAACTACAATCATTGGTATATAGCAGCTCCTCCAGCGTGGCCGCAAAATCGATAAATGTGGAATTCAAACAAACAGGTGGACCTCGAAAACAACAATTGGTAGATCTGTTCAGGGTTCAAGAGAAGAGAGAACACACGTGTATCCCTCGATGTGCAGGCAGGAAAGTCATTAGATTATTTTTTTTATAAACATGCCAATTATAGTGCACTTCTTTTGCATCAGATGTGAAAAAGGCAAGGCAACATCAAAGAAAAGCTCTTCATACCTTCTTCTAACTATGCAATAACAGCATTTTATAAGTAAGAGTTTAAATCTTTGACCCCAGGATGATTCCATTTGAGTATGATTATTTAGAAAACACTTCAATGCAGCAGGAAATCCTTAATTTTCAACTTCTATTCAATTATTTTGATACACATAACTAAATACAAAACTTCAAAAACAAAATAAATAAATAAATCTTTGCTAAATTTGCAAATAGGACTATGGATATTTAATTACACACTATTAGTGGAATAATTACTCCATATTAGGATTTCAGAACAATAATTTTTAATATTGTTATTTCAGAGAACAGGAAGAACCACTGTCAACCTGTGTGGAAATTTGAATAAACAACTACTGAACTTTTTTTTTGGGGGGGGGGNCATGAATATTATTTAGAACTAAGTTGTATCATTAGTTCTTCAAGAAGATAATAGCGCTCTATTCACCTCAGCATCAGCTGGACATGTTTTTTTTGTCTGTTTTTTCAAGGTTTGATTTAAAAACAATTAATCGATCCACATATTTTGCAGTTGGAGTTCTTCATGCATCGATGTCTCTGGCAGTACAGAACACTCGCTGTTTTGCTAAAATGGAGAGTAAGCTGGGGATTTTTTTTCCCCCCTTTGAAGGGGCTGCAGCGTGTAACAGCAGGAGCATGCAACCCAGAATATGTTTTAAGTAGGAATATGCTTGAAAGAGAATTATTTCTTGTATGATTTTGCCCAAAATAATTGATTATAATTGCATATTTCGGATTGATGCAGTTGAATCGGCTCCATAAGAATCTACTGTAAGCATCATGACATCATGATGCATTGATGCATCTATACAGCCCTATTTAGAAGCTCTTTGCCTGTCACACTGCAGGATCATAATCCATGTCAGACTGCATGATATCAGGTTTAATACACGTCAGATTTACGATGAATGCCCTGTGAATCATGAATCATGACGATAGGACAAGCAAGCCATAGCAGAAGTCAAGATGTTGACCTAAAATTTCTGACATTGTCAGAATTTTGTTGCAGGCTGTCTTTGGTTAACTGAAAACTGTTTGTTTGTTGTAGCGTTTATTAGAATCAGCTGGACCTGAGAACTTCTTCCACCAGTCAGTTCTGTACAGTAAATTCATTTATAGGGAGGGTGTGTGTTACACAGTGGTGAAGAACACCAATGTGATATGTAAAGGAATATTTAAAAAGCAACTCCTGTTCTCAGTATGGACCAAATTAGTCATATTTTTCAGTATTTTTAGATTTCCTTCAGTAAGGCTGACACACACAGTAAATTTTTATAATGGACTCATTGGTCGTCATTTTATTAACATTTTATAGATTAGTATATTTCTATTTTATTATTCTTCTTATTATGTTAGCTATTCACCAGGGCTAACATATTCTTTCAGTATAACACTGAAACTACATGCACCTGTTATATATTCTCACTGTATGTTAAAAACATATGGTTGCTTCACATCCACATCAAAAATGTTACACTGCCACTAAGCATGACAGGTTGAGCTTCATGTAAAAGGAAATTCCGAAAGATTTGAAGAAGTGTGGGATAAACAATGTTTGTGTGTGTGTGTGTGTGTGTGTGTGTGTGTGTGTGTGTGTGTGTGTGTGTGTGTTGAGAGACAGAGGTGTAAATTTGGACTCATGAAGTGATGACGAAGAGTCTCACAGTGTTTGAGCCACAGCGAGGTTGTCATCTCCATGATCTAAATTTACAGCAGTGCTGTCAGGTACAGAAAACCAAAATAATCCAGCATTATCGTATTTCAGGTCAAATATTGTTTTCACTCATCATCATCCACCATGGACACACTTGATCGGGTTTGTACTGGCCGCTCATACAGAGTGATAAATGTTTGAAAACGGCAGGGATCTAAATGCAAATTTTATACGAGCCAAGACTCTCTATGAATAAATATCATGCCTACAAGAACTTTCAGACAGCATCTCCTGCTCCCCCATGCTGTGACTGTTTTCTCTGGATACTTGACACCATAACAAAGAAACATTTATTTTCCTTCATGCACATTTTCAAGCATTTATGGCTCTAAATGAGTGTTGGTGTGTTAAACAACAACAACAACAAAACATACACAAACACAGCATTTTAACACAAGAGAGCGCAGAGAGTGAGTCAGAAATACTCTAAAGCCGATTGAGAGATTGATGCGTATTGACAACTAACACATACGAGGCAAATAGTTTGAAACATCACCCACATTTCAAATTGATGAAATTTAGCTGAACTGAAACCGGTCTTAATTTTTATGTGCCAATGGGAGGAATTCATATGACACAGCACCAGATTTAAGGTGTCGATAAGGGCAAATACAGTCGCACAACCATGTTCCCTCTTTCATAACTATCTGTTACCGGGCACTTATAGCATTCACCTTGAAAGACACATTATGTACTTAACACATTATGTTATTTGATTATTTACATATCAAGGAAGCTATTCATAAACCAAACCATCATGCAGAAATTAAGACCTGTTTCAGGTAAATTTCTGCGATACGAAACCTGGGTGATGTTTTAAACTGTACTTGTCTCATATGTGTTAATGATCAATAAAGCTGATCAGTTGATCAGTCAGTGTATTTAAATGGCAAGTTTTTATCACATCTTGCACACATTCTAATGGCACTGCTCCTCTTTCTCAAGCATCGACTGCTGTGCTCTGCATTGTCTCTCACACACATCACACCACCCTCCACCACCCAAAGGGACTCCCAGTAGTGTCTGGATTTCTCATCTCTCTTATCTTAGTGTCAGTCTCCTAAAATACATAGCTCTTAAGCAGGCAATTTAGGTTTCCTTTGCCAACTTAACATCAATTTTGCTTTGGCACCAGAAGAAGCAGTATAAAACATTTCTTTCAAATATGTAGCATTAGCATGTTGATCTGCATTGGTTTTTACCTGTGATACCCCTAACAACAATGTGTTGGTAATGAGACAACAATTCACTAACATAAGGGAAGTTTTATGAATGAGGATTAGTTATGAAGGCACTTATTTAGCTTGATGCTGTGTATATACGTTGGGTTTTTCATGAGTTATACCAAGTTGGTTAATGAATTGCTTACCCGACATGCAAATGAGGAAATACCATTTGCTTTCAGTGCACAATATAATGGTAAAAAGGGCCTGATAACAAGCTTTAATGAATTCAGGAACAGGGCTATTTGCCCTTACTGTGCATTAAATCTGTGTTTTAACCTGCTTGATGCATAATAAAAGCAAAAGGTGTTTCCATAAGATCTACAAGACAACAAGGTTGGTTGCAGGGTTATATGCAACCAGGTTTCTTTAGGGTTTTTTTTTTTTTCTTTTAATGTTTTTTTTATTTTCCTATTTTTTTTCCTGAAACATTCTGTGTTTTTTAACTTAAATGTTGCAGGTGTAAAGGTCATATTAAAGGTATAAAAAAAAATTTCAAAATGATTTGATTAACCTTTTAATTCACTACTCTGAAATGCTTTGTTTCATGTTTTATAGATGTTGGAGCATTCAAGAGGAGGCAATTCCTGTTTGGATTCTTTGGAACAAGCACTTAACATCAAGTGAGTATTATTTGGTGAGAAAATAATATAGACAAAGTAAACAGGCCATAATTCAGAACTCAGTGACGGTTATTCCCTTTTTAATACAGTTTAATTTCATCTTCTCCACATTATTTTCTAATACAAAGTACTCAGTATGCTAAGCTGCCAATACATTAAAGAAAAAAACTTTTTGGACTAGATAGGATAAGTTCAACAATACTCTCACTCAATCAATGACTAAATGGCCAATTGCACTTCCAGTAGCAGCCAAGTAATTGGAAACACAAAGTCGGCCTGGTGGGTGAGCCTGGTGTGCCTCTTTCTGTGAATGTGAAATGCTCTTTGAAAGTTCCATCACGACTTCTAGCCTCTAACCACCCTCTCTAAATTCCAGAGATGTGGGTCAGTCTCGACAGGGTGTCTGCCTGCGTACTGTCACACCAAGCCTCAGAAGCATCTGCTGTGGCTGCTGCTGTACATCCCTGCTCATCCGAACAAGTGAGCTTCCTGGATTTCCAAGAGGAGCAGATTCAGTGTCAACATCCATTACAGCAGCAGTAATTGAAACTGAGTGCTAATAGGCTCTCGGGCAAATTGGAAATACAGTCCTGCAGTTTAGAATGTAGCAACATAATTCACAGATAAAATACTTGAAAAGCAGTTGAGCTATTCACAAATGCACACAAGGACTCGTTTGGAAGATTCACTTTTTTTGATGCAAATCCTCTCATCAAATAATTAATTCAGCTCTGACCTATATACACATTTACATGCTGCTGATTGCTATCAACCTCAGAACACTCCTCAGCAGCACGAAAACCCGTTTTGAGAATCTGAAAACTGAAATGCAGAACAAAATCTCAAAAAAAAAAAAAAAAAAAAAAAAAAAGCTCAAGAAATGGATGACACACATTGTCGCTCTTGGTAAACTTTCAAAAGGGTGGGTACGTGTGATGTGTGTAATATGTGATGTTTCAGCCATGTCCTGTGATGATCCCTGGGATTTGAAATGTAAGTAAGAATGAAACATAGATGGTGGAGGTAATCCTAAATCATTAGCTCCTAGATAATACTAATCTCATGTGAATAAGACTCAAATACTCAAATGTTCTTTGGCTGCTTACACATGATGTAATGAAACTGTGCTACACTGACCGGTCTGTTGCAGTACCCAAATTCTACCCTCAAAGTTCAACCAAATTTGAATTCGACCCATCTTCTTGTGACCTTTCAAATGCACAACCAATGAGAGAATAGCTGAATGTGTTGTGAAAGGGAGAAAACATCACAGGAGAAGCTCATAAGTGTACAGTAGTTCCTCAAACTGTATGATTCTAAAATCACACCATGATCTACGTCAATTGCTTAGTAAAATTATGGGAGTCAGATAGGGCTACCTGGGCTTGTAAACTGGTGTGAAGTCAGTGTTGTAAATGTATAAATTTGATGCAACCTAAATCCAAAGCTAAGGGTGGATTACTTTAGCTGGTTTATCATTTATTACCTGCAGGAAACATGTTCATGAGGAGAGGCAGGAGTGGATGAAAAGCAAACAACTAAGTATGTCCCAACCAGTGAGTACCCCAAGGAATTTTATCACTTATAACATGGCATTTTTTTTCTTAATATGCTTTTTTTTTTTTTTTNTTTTTTTTTTTTTAATTCATAGGCTGAGAGACAGATGGTGTATGGATTCATTTTGTGAACTGCAATGACGAGCCATCTCAGCTGAAAATGGATTTCTCTCTAAATGTTACAGTAAAGTTACTCAAACAAACATTCTTCCAGAAAGTGGGCACAGCCATGTCAGCAAGTCAAGAGACAATGTTGTGTTATGAAACTTAAAAAAAAAAGGCTAGAAAAAAAAATGACAAAAATACATATTTGTATAAAAATAACAAAAAGGTCAAATGGAATCTACAACAAAGATGAAAGGATGAGTTATCAATGTTCTATCAAAAATGAAAGCTTACTGGGATCTTGAATATTTACCAGTTTTACCATTTTAATCCATTTCTGGATACATAAACAACACGGATGATAAACAACGCCTTGCATTAAATGAGGTGATTATTCTACGAGTTGTTTTCAAGTGTTCTGCTTTAGTGCACTGGTGAAACATGACTTGAATTAATCTGCGGGCTTTATGAAAGCGGAGAATGCAGCATCCCAGGGGTCTCCCGCTCGCTTCCTTTAAACAGTGTTTATCGAACATATTAAGAGAAAAAACTATTTATTTTCCCACCGTATTGTTGGTGAGTAAAAGAATGAAAATAATTTTCAAAAGTAATTGGACACCGTATTAAAAGTGAGTGCTCTTTTGTTTTCCTCCAGCCTCACTTCCCTGCGGAATTGTTAGGTAATTATGATGACGGTGGCATATCATCACTTTTTAAATGGTTGATCACATCAGCATTAATTATACTGTACATTAAAAAGATAAATCACCATTTCCAGAGGTGAATGCAAACTATGAGTTATCATGAAAAAGACTAGTGTAGACCTTTATTTTAAACAGCTTGTTTATCATGATCTCAAAGTCTATATCGTGCTGAAAAGCCAATGTGACTTTAAATTAAATATTATAACAAAAACAAATATTAGAATTTGCTAGATTGAGACAAATCTACAAGGTCCATTGACCAGCTATGAGAGGAAAAGCAAACATGTAACTCATATTAATGATGGTTCCTTCCCATTTGCGTGTGCAGAGAACATGAACATCGAAAGGATCTATCTAATGGATTGTAGTTCATTATTAATGTTGTTAGTTGCATCTGTGTTTAACAAGTTAAGTGTCTGCTGTGAGAAAATACAATATATATGTATAGTCTTAAAAATGACAGCTGGAAGTAGTTTAAACACAATTGAATCATTAGCTGCTTTGCAGTGTGTAAGTGTGGAGTGTATAAAGTAGGACATTGATCAGGAGATGGCTTTAGTTTTCAATTTTTCATTTTGTAGAATGATTTCCATGTCTTAAAAAATCTTCAAGACACTGACAGTACCCTACTTTTACAGCCTCAGTTTACTTCAAAAGATATCAGATGAGGGATGAATATGTCCTTGAAAACTGCATGCATTGTAGTCCTTAAAGGACCATACTGGTGATTTTGCATGCTAAAAATCCAATAAATACTACCCACATACACATTATGTTGCTACAAACCATTTTCCAAAACATAAAACCATATTTTAATTTTCATGTTATTTTGCCAAATCCCATAATCTTTTGAAATGAAATGTTCAGGTGATACTTAAAATGAAAAGTTTTAAGCTTGTTAACATGCATGTTCGAATGCAGAAGGCATGATCATTTTAATTTCTTAGGTAAATGCTTGGGACTATTCCCTGGAGAATTCTCAGATAATTCCATGTTTTGAACTGCATTAAAATGCTAAAATTAAGTAACTCTGACAAAAATAATAATAATAACATGGTTTGCTGTAATGGATTACCTATCTCAAGCAGTTGAACATTTCATTTTGAAAGATTAATGGATTTGACAAAATAATATGAAAACTAAAATACAGATTTATGTTTTGAAAAATGGTTGACAGTAATGTAACATGTAAGCAGGTAGTATTTTTTGAGCTCAAACATGCAAAAGCACAGGTATGGTCCTCTACGAATTGTCCTTATTTTTATGCCAGTAGAGGACACAGAATGGTAGAATTATGCATAGAATTTTTAGTTTATTTCACAAACGTGGAGTTTAGACATATTTCACCAACAACAGAGGAAGCAGTGAATGATCCAGAACAAAAGTTGAGCTCTTTCTGCTGCAGCCTCTCACCCCTCACACAGCCGGCTCTGTGATATGCAGCACAATAATGGCCAGTGGGAGGCACCGCAAGTCAAAAAGGAAAAATATTTGCCCTGCAGCCCTGCACAAGAACACAAAACAGCCTGAATCACCAAGTCTGGGGCCTTGCAAGATGTCTTTTTTTTTTTTTTTTTTTTTTGCCCTGAAAGTTTTACTTTGTATTGGTGAAATGCATTGGTGAAATGATATTCATGTAGTATCACTGCTGGTGTGCAGTTCTTAAATGATTTAAGATATTAATAGACATGATTTACAAGAGAAATCAGAATGGTGAAGGAAATATTAATGTGAAAAAAGTATGATGGTGAAGGAGAATTTGTACATTAAGCAGTGGTAGTATGGTGATTGTTTTGTGGAAGCCAGTGGGAAGATTCCTCATAAAAGAAAATGACTTTCTGGCCTCTCAAAGCAGAGAGCTCCTGTTAAATTAAAACATGGAGGCATGAAGCTGGTTGATGCATGTTCAATTTTCTTGTGTGTTACTACCATCAAAGTAAACCTTAGGTGCAAACCCATTTTGTGTATTCCCCACAGTGACATTATTCCACTGACTGACATTCAGGAAGAGTAACAATTCAGTTTTACCTACTGAGGGGTAAGGGTCAAAGTTCAACCTGGTCCCTGCTGTGAAGGGTGGAAAACAAGCAGCGCTGTCGGAAAAACTCAATTTAATTAGCCAACACTGCATAGAATAAACACTTTAAGTTTTTAACTCATCTGTACCTCAAATGCTATTGTGTTGTGCAAGGTCCTGAGGAAGCAGTATTTACTTGTGGCCCAAATGCTGCAGAGAGTAAAAATGTGCTACATAGTTGTTGTTTTTTTGCCCCCCTTTGATTCTGTCACCACAAAGTAAAATAAAACTAAAAACTTGCCAGAAGAGAACACTTTTTTTTTTTTTACATTCAATGACCCGATCACCATTCAGAGGGACACTTGTATCGTGTATTTTCACTGAACTACACTTACTACTTCTAATGTTTGGTTTGCCTATTTCACTCAGTTTATTTTATTTCCTAGAAGAATATCTCATAAAAAACAGTTTGCACATAATAATCGTTGGGATCACTATAAAACAATGATAAAAGATGACAATTCAACACACCCAAACCTTAGACATCTGGGCAATTAAACTGTAGAACCATCAGCGCAATTCTCTACTTTTAAATCTTCTCTTGGGGTCTCAGTACACCGTCTGTTTGGTCCAGATGTACAAAATACCTTTTTTTTTTTTTTTTTTTTNTTTTTTTTTTTTTTTTTTTTAAATTGGTCCAGAACTCAGAAAATGAACATGCTGATTGACTGGACTTAGTGAGTGAATTTTAGAGCGTCTGTCTGGCCTCAAAATCTGTGGCCAGTTCCAGTAAAGTTTAGGTAATTTTTAGGGCTTAAATATCAAATTTATTTTTCATTAACCATGTGAGGCAAATATAGTTTAAAAATCAACCAGATTCTTACCCCTGAAATTTACGACCACACTGAATTTTTTTTTTTTTTTTTTTTTTTTTTTTTGCGTGCTTTAGGAACAAATTCCCTGACATGTAACTAAGGAATTACTGCAGTGACCACTTTAAAGGAAAATGCTAAAAGATACCAAGGAAACAGGCATTTATGAAGGAGGGAACATGGTTCCATGACAATATTTGCCCTTATCAACATGTTAAGTATTACCCTAATCTTTATAAATAGTGCTCTGTGGTGGATTATTTATCTTAAGTGTGTTGCAAGTTTATTTTTACAGATTTATTGGAATGAACTTAAACCAATGGCAGTCTAGAGGGTAGGAGTAAAAGTTCTAAAATTTACTGCTCCAGTAGTATTTTTAGGAAATGACTGTCAGTAATGTAACATGTATAATATATAGAAAGAGTATATGAAAGAGTGTTAGCTACACATATATATAAACTTAACATAAATGTAAACTTCGATACACATTACATACATATATATATATCCATAAAATTTCCATACATGTTACATTACTGACAATCATTTCCTAAAAATACTACGGGAGTGGTAAATTTTAGAACTTTTACTCCTACCCTCCAGACTGCCATTGGTTTAAGTTCATTCCAATAAATCTGTAAAAATAAACTTGAAACACACTTAAGATAAATAATCCACCACATAGGTGGATTTAAGAGGCACTTACACAAGCTTTATTCAAAGCCAGTGTTTTAATTAATCCTCCATGTCCTGCGTTTTGATGGCTAATATCTTATAAACATTTCGGCGGATGCACAAGACACCTTCCTCACCTTGACATTATGTGATGTTTTACACAATAACATGCTATCAGTGTGATGGTATGAAAGAAAACGTGACATGTCCTTGGGTGATTATGCTTATTTGTGTCAACAAGTGCTTGCTAGTTCGCAGGGGAGTATGCACAGATGTTTGTTCCTGCATGCACGTGTCATGTGAGAAATCTGCAGCCTCTCTGGCAGTAAAGAATGTTGGCTCCTCTCCCTGTTTTATCACGGGGACGCAGTTCTCAGAAAGTCTGACACAGAAAATCATTACTGAGGGGACGGCAGAACAGCTTGGCTGTAATGAGAATAAATGTGCAGAAGTGGAGGAGGGAAATGAACCATCACAACAAATACCAGTTCTTATTATGGATCACTTATCCAGTTTTTATACAGGTGAGGGACTTGTCCCTTTTTTCAAATCTGAGATAGGGAGAAAGAGTGTTAGCTTTCCATTTCACAAATTCAAATTGAACACTTGCATGAAAAAAGATTAGATTAGATGTCTAAAAAAAAGTAGCAGAATTGCATTTTTAAAAAATGTAGATTGTCCATACTGCCGATTATGCATGTTTGAGCCCAATATATGCAATTTGCATATATGTTACCTTACTGAAAACCAATTTCCAAAACATTAGACCATATTTTAGTTTTCCTGTTATTTTTTTCAAATCCCCTAACCTTTTAAAATCAAATGTTCAGATGATAACAGCCACCTTGAAATTCAGTGTTTCGCCTGCTAACACTTATGCACAATTGTAGAAGTGAAGGTTGTTTTAAATTTCTCTGTAAAAGCCGTCTTCTCCTGGGGCTGTATTTCCTGGCAGAGACATACATTGTCTTCTGTGTGGCTCCATCGGTTAAATAAAGTAACTTTGACAAAAAAAAAAAAAAAAAAANAAAAAAAAAAAAAAAAACCTAAGAGACACATGACGTTCTCTGTGACTATGTATCTCAAGCATGTTTTAAGTCTCTACAATTTGATTTTAATAGCTACTGGATGAACTGAAACCAATGGAAATCTGGAAGGTAGATGAAAAACAAAAAAATCTAAAATGCACCACTAAGGAGTATATTTGTGGAAATGATTGTCAGTAACATAACATGTATATGGATTGTATATATTGGGCTCAAACACACACCATCGCTGGTATGATCCTTTAAAGGCAGTGAGTACAGCACAAATTCTAAAGACTGCAATGAATCATTAATTTTGTATTTCCTATCTCAGAATGATTTGAAACTTCAGATCTCTGCTTCTTCACAGTTCTCTCTCAAGTTTGCAGACTGTCTGTGGACTCCTCTGCTCTTGAACAAGCAGACATCTTCTTAGACTTATAGATGCTCAACATGTAAACAGTTTCATTTCAATCTAAGTCTGATCTGCTCAAATATGCTGAGTGGATAAACAACAGAGGCAAGTGAAGTACATGAATGGTGACAAATCAAAACCAGGGTTCAAACCCAAAAATTGTCCAGCTAGCTACACACCTGAAATAATTACATGTGCCACTGCAATGAAGATAACATCTAAGGGTTTTCACACTTAAGTGTTTTGGTCCAGTTCAATCTGACTAGGTTTTGTTTCCCTACTTGGTACAATTTGGGCAGGTCTGAAAACAGCAATCACAATCGAGTGCAGACCAAAACAATCACATGAGACGGTTTGCATTTGTGGTGTGATCATAACCCAAACTATCTCCAAGGCAATCTATTGATTTATACAAAGATGTAATGTGTGGTCAATGCTTAACTACAACTGTGTTAACATTTGTTTTACATTAGATGCTTGTCAGATACAACTAAACTACACCACTGATGTCATTAATTCAAATTCAGCTTTTGCTGCTACAGTTTTCTCAGTGTATGTGGCCAAATCATGACTATGACAAGGAACGTTTCTCAATTCTGTCTTTGTTCCATGTTTTTCTTGTTCTCATTTTGACTTTCTTTCTCTCACCCCCAGACATATCTGACAAATTAACAGAGCTTCTCACATGAGTCTTGCTGCCATATTTAGGTTTCATCGGATTTTTTTTTTTTCCCTGTGAAAAAAAAACCCAAACCTCGTGGTAAATGCAACATTGTAAAAATTTAGTTGTACCAGATTAAATGGATTACAGGTCTGACCAAAGCTAAATTACTGCTTCCTCCATAACAAAGCAAGACAAACTGTGGTGTGACAAAGAAGTGATATAATAAGAATGCTGTAATAGTGTCAAAAATAGTGAAAAGATGAAAGGAAAAAAAACGTTTGTGAAGGAGAAGGCATTTCAGACTCTACCGGGAGCCCCAGGGCACAGGAGGGAGGACCTGTAAATCTGACACCTGAGGAACAGCTTGTTTTGAGTCACTAGAATGTGTGTGAGACTTGGGTGATGCTGACGTTTCTGTTCATAATATACACATAATATATATATATATATATATATATATTAATATACACCATTCCTTCAGTTAACTAATGCATGTAACTAACACGTCTTTTTATGTCAAAACTGATTAAGAATTACCCTTAAAGATTTCTGACGGACAACAGTAACGTTATATGAGCTTATCTCTCACTATCCATCCATCTATCTATCTATCTATCTATCTATCTATCTATCTATCTATCTATCTATCTATCTATCTATCTATCTATCTATCTATCATGTTATGTAAATGTTACATAAAAGTATAACATCTCCCAAAATGGAAATACTAAAGTCAAGTATTAAATGGTACTCAAAGTGCACTTTGAGTAAATGTATTTGATTATAGCATGTATGCTAAAATACATACCGCATGTGCGATAAAACACATTATGTATCCAAATGGTTATTATATTGTTGAGGTGTTAATATTCAGAAGAATCAATGATGTGTTTGTACAGTTGTCTTTAAGGAGTGATATTTTAAAGTTATCATAAATTGGGGGGG
>VXCM01002780.1:0-106660 GCA_014773175.1 Lucifuga dentata | reverse complement strand
GGGGGGACCCAAACAAGGAAAAAAAACACACTAATTCAGCAAACAATTACTGCAAATTAAAAGTAACTGCAGTTCATTTTAAGCAGGTTTGAGCAGCATGGATCCCACATTCTGCTGCTCATAAAGCTTCTGTAGGTGTTCACAGTCAAATGAGTCTTGTATTAGAGGGATGTGATGTACGATTGCTTAAGACTGTGTTCAGGTACGTGGAAATGAGCTCCATCCTGTTATCTTCTACATACTCGAGCTGCTCATTACTCTGCTGCAGCTGAGCAGAAACAAATGCACTCTGTATGGAAATGCATGTTGCTTAGTCACAGCAGTGTGTGTGTGTGTGTGGGTAATAGCGCAGTGTGTATTCCCTATGTGCTTAAGCTCTGTTCATATAACGTCGGAAGAAATGGAAGAAAGGGATTATATTTTATTGCTACATGGAATAATTCATTTGTTAAACTTGTTGGAACGTTCGCATTCAAAATCATTTGTGTCTTTGAATGCTCAACCAATATTGAACCACAGCAGACATTGCTCACTTTTTTCATGTAGACCTGACAGAATTATTAAAAATGGATAAGTTTGATTTGTATTGCCTTGGACCGCTGACACTGATACATCTCTGACATGTCTGACACTTTGTTTGACTTACTACTACAACTTGTGAAACCAAATGAGGAAAAAAACTGGAGCCCACAAAAAAAAAAAAAAAAATTNAAAAAAAAAAAAAAAAAATTCTCACATATACTATCTGACATGTAATTACCACTTTTTCACAGTTGGTAGGTTTTATTCCCAGGAAATCCAATATGAAATAAATGCAGCTTTAAGGTGGTGACATACTTCAAAAGGGCAAAAGGGAAAATGATGAAAGAACACATCTGAGAACACCCAGGCGCAGGATAGCGCTTAAAGGATCATACCGGCGATTGTGCATGTTTGAGTCCAATATATATAACCGCATATATGTTGTGTTACTGACAACCAATTTCCAAAACATAAAACCATATTTTGGTTTTCCTGCTATGTTTTCAAATCCCCTCATCTTCCAAAAGCAAGTGTTCAGGTGATACACCTTAAAATTCATTGTTTCACCTTCTAACACTTATGCACGATTGTAGAAGGCAGAGTCATTTTAATTTCTTGCTAAAAGCCGTCTTCTCCTGGGACTATAGAGAAATACATCAGAGATATACTAGAAATACATCATCGTCCATGCAGCTTCGTGTTGGATAAGTTAAATAAAGTCTGGCAAAAAATGTAACATTTATCATGTTTGTTGTGTTAGATTTACATATCTCAATTGTGTTTCAAGTCTCTACAAGTTGATTTTTATAGTGTACTGGAATGAACTGAAACCAATGGTAGTCTGAAAGTAGGGACAACAATTCTGAAATTTACAGCTAAAGTAGTATATTTTGAGATATGGTTGTCAGTAATGCAACATGGAATTGTATATATTGGGCTCAAACATGCACGATCGCTGGTATGATCCTTTAAGAGTTCTTTTATACCACTCTGTGCCAGCAGGGGGAGCAGAATAGTCACACGTTGCCTGTTACCCTTGCCTTTTATTGTTTTCTTGACTATTACGAACTTGGAACTCAAAAAAACTTGACCTCCAACATGTAAAATTGCAATGGAAAGGTCATTCAACTCAGAATTCCCAGTTGTAAACTTGAACAAGATCCACCTTAGTGACGGTGAATGCTAACGGATTTGCCTTTGCAACATTTTGCAGTTGATAAAACTTGATTTTGTGTTGTAAAAATAACAATTTTGCCATGGTTATGGCATTCACAGACTTTCCACACAAATACAAACTCAGTGGGCATCCATGATTTTCCGAGCAGAATCACTGGAATACATTTTGATTGAGGGAGAAAATCGACTTAGAACATTCAGAATTCCAAGTACAATGGGTTGCAGCATTATGGTGAATATTTCTCCATGTCACTTTGCTGAGATCATTAAGCCCTAACTTCCTGGAGAGTTCTAACCAAGAATTTGAGCTCATTTTGTCATCTTGAAATCTTGTAGATGTCTGTTATAAAGGTACAGATATCCAAAGATGAGCTTAGCAACTCTATCCTTAAGATAATAATGTTTTGTTAACAATATTTATGATAGCAATGTGTTGTTCCAACAGCAGGGAGTAAGTGAGTAAGCAAGTAAAAATGTATTTCTATAGCACCTTTCAAGAACAAAGTGTTTTACAAGGCAATTTATAGATATTGAGACAGCATGTTTGGCATGACAGAATAAAAATATAAAAGTTATAAAGTTTATGCCACAATAAGAAGCATAAACTTTGTATGCTTAAAAAGTATACAATCCAAAAAGTAACCCAAGGTAAAAGCCTGAACAGATGAGTCTTCAGCTTCTTTTTAAAGGAAGTAGTGAATGAACCAAAATAAAAGTCAAGCTCTGTCTGACAGCCTCAAGATGACACAAGCAGCCAGGGGACATCCGGATAAATTATGGCCAGCAGAAGGAAGCAGAATTAGAAAAGACAAAAGACCATGTTTGCCTTTTTGCCCTTAAAGTATTACTTCATATGACAAAGGCCTTTATTAAAAAAGGCACGTTTCTTATGTTTCTGTCGAACCCTAACAACATTATTTGTTCTGATCTTATGACCATCTCCTCCTCTCTCATAAGCTCAGGAAGTCACAGTTTCAGTGATAATCCTCTCCTGCGAGCGTTTGGAAGAGGTTGTAGGAGTGGATTTATTCGACGAACAAAACAGCAAACCTCAAGCAAAATAAACATGAAATTGATTCCAAGAAAATGCAGACTGGTGGAGGCGATTTAAATCATCTGTCGTTGCCAGAAGAAATACTATTTTAGCATAATTCAGTTAATCAGAATGGAGGCACTTAATAACTGTGCTCTCTGAAAAAATATGAACTGACAATCAAGTGAATTTATTTGCAAGGTCAGTAGAAAAGAAATACATGCACTTGAGAATACCTGAAGTTAATTTCATCATCTATATTACTATTCAAATGAAACTACTGGTCAGTTTATCACTGTGCAAATAGACTTCCTTTCTATTCTTTTTTTTTTTTTTTTTTTTTTTTTTTTTTTACTGAAATATGCCACTTCAGGCTTTCTCATATGAAGGTCACAAAGTGTAATTACATGCTGTGTGAGCAAACTACAACATGTGTCTCAGAACCAATGAAAACTCAGAATCACATTTTCAGCATTGCTGCATCAGTGACTTTAACTAATACGTCTTTGAAGAAAATAACCATAAAGCCATGCAGACACTGTATGACTTTCAGTGACCACGCTTTGCATTATCATACACTGTACAATTGAATCAGCCATCCTTCATGGCTAACGCCCCCATCTCTGTGTGTCATGATCGATACGCCTAACCGCGGTTTTCCGCTGTACATTTAAACAGAAACACCATTTGGCTTTGTCTGCTGACAATTCTAATAAAGTTTCATTGAAAAACATGGCTTTGCCTATAATTCACAATGTGGTAATGCATCCTCAAACCAGAGAAGAAGAGAAAAGGAGAGGATTATAAAACAGTGAAAACATATAAGAAAGTGCAACGTTGACAATAAAAAGAAAGAGTCTGTTCTGCTTTGTTGCTCTACAGTGTTTTTTCTGTCCACATTCTCTGCTGGTTGCACCAAGTTTGTTGTTAGTCGAGCTGCTCCACTCACACAGGCACACTCAGGTACCTTTTTACTAATCAGATCGGCCATCGGCCAAAATTTCTGACATGCCAGAAATCCATCAGAGCTTCCGACAGGCAAATTGGTCCTCAATTCAGCTGTAAAACTCGTGTTGGGACCCTGTTTACACACGTCTAAAGGCTGCGGGTCAGGTCTGATCAAATCGAGGTAAAATCAGCCTGAAAATCATAGAGTCTGCAACGTTTAAGGTGATTAACAGCCCTTTAAAGGCTCCTTCAGACTGTGATTTTTGGCTGATGCGGACGAAAGTTAACAATACTGACAGAATTGTAATGACATCTTTGGTCATCAATCCAAAATAGCAGTCCTAAATCACAGCGTGATAAACATGCATGTTGGCAAATCTATCGTTCTTGTGACTGACAGCCTGCAACAAAACATCTGAAATCTCACAATTTGACAACCCACATCCCAACCCGTGTCTGTAAACCAGAGTAGATGGATAACAATTTGATGATGTGTTTCTGCCTTCTTAATTTTTCCATGGTTGTCATTGCTACAATTCATTCATCGCACAATCCAACATGCAACTCTCCATGGGACAAAGAAATCTTTGCCATTTTTGAAGAAGCTGGTCTTCAGTATATTCATAGAAATAATCTATGATGTAAAATTAATGTAATTAAAAGCAAGCTCCTCTGTTTTTGAAAACAAAAAATGGGATAGAGATATAGATGTTAAAACCAAAATTGTGGACTTATATTCAAATTAAGCAAAAATATGGCCCTGAAGTCTATGTCACAGCACATGTATCAAGAAGCCAAAGATCTTTAATTGCTCAGTTGCGAACAGGCATCCTTCCTCTGAATGTGGAACTCGGTAGATTTAGAAATATACAGGAGGAAAATAGACTGTGTGATTTGTGTGGGTTGGGAGAGGCTGAGGATGAGATGCACTTTCTTTTGTACTGTACTTACTATGATGATTTGAGAGGGTTAATGTTTGATGAAATGTTTGTTAAAGAGCCAGAGAGTTTTTGGTGGACGGATTATCAGAAATTGGAATGGCTGTTAAGTTTTGGGGTTTTTAAGTTAATTAATTTTGTTTCCAAAGCCTGGAAGAGAAGGCAGGATAGGTTATATGTTCAATGACTATAGTATGTGGAAAAATTTTGTTTGTTTTTCTTCTGTAATTTTTCTTTGAGTTGTGGTATCATTGTATATGTATGTATACATTTATATGGAAGTATCTGGCATGTGTGTAATGGTGTCTTGTAAGCCCATGTGGGCTGGGCACATGAGTGTGTATGACACCTTAATAAAAATATATTCATTCATTCATTCATTCATTCATTCATTTGCATCCGACATGATATTGTAAAGTCTGACACAGATTATGGAGATTTTATTGATCTCACACAATATGACATGCAGTGAACTTGCATGATCATGTTATCAGTTTTTAGGAGGACAAATGCTGCATATGTGCAGATGGAAACAAGAAAACATGAAAGATGTGTGTGAACTGGATTGTATACTGATGTTACAGCATTAATGCTGTATGACATGTATGACATGTATGACATACACATGTACAAACTGCATTGTCTTCAAATAACTCCAGAAAAAAACATACTCTGATGTCGATGTTTAATGTTAGTTGTTTTTTTTTCTTTGTTGTTTTTTTTTTTTTTTTTTTTTTTTTTTNTTTTTGTTTTGTTTTTTTAACCTCTGCTAAGGGAGTTATGTGATCACCAACATTTGTTTGTTTGTTAACAGGATATCACAAAAAGTTATGGATGAATTTGAATGAAATTATTTGGGGGACAGATAATGTTAAGAGGAAGAAGTGACTACATTTTGGAGGTGAACCGAATCATATCCTGGATCCAGAAGAATTATTTAGGCTATAAAATCAATACTAATGGGCTGATTTCAATGAAATTTAGTATGGTGTCCCATTTTATTTTATTTTATTTCTTTTTTTCTAATTTGTTGTTGGCCTTGGGGGAGGTATGGGCCTTTTTGTGTTTTTTAAGTTTCAGTGGCATTCTAAAGTGGCATCGTAACATTTCACAGTTTGAGATTGAACAATTAATATTGCTTTTTATCTCTCTGAAGTCTTCACTCTAGTCTTAAAAAAGCTACAATGCTATAAAATGTAATTTAATAGCATAAGGTATAATATAAAATTGAACATCAAATGGATTTTAGAACACACGCACACACACACACACACACACACACCCATGTTACTGTACATTAAGTGATGTCACTACAACAATTTTATAGGGTGCAGAAATATAATCTGAATGACCTTTATTCAATCTACTTTAGCCAAGAGAATTTTTATGAGGCATTTATGATATTATATATAACAGAAAATTAAAGTACATATGAAACATGACGACTTAAATCATAAAGTAAGATAAGTGTAATGGGGATGTATATTACTGCATTTCAGTGTTCAGGTTTCAGAGCAAAAGAGATTAGCTCGTAATTTTACTATTGACTAATTCAGATGGGTATTATGGAAAAGTTGTACAAGGAAAATTTTCTGTAGATAATTTGGACTCGTTTCATGTTATGTGTTAGATGTTGGGTCAAACATTATGTCAAATAGGACCTTTAGTAGATGCACAGTTTTATCAGGACACCTTGGTAAAAGTATTAAGTATTTGTAAGTAAAAGTATTTGATTTATCACTGCTCCTTGTGATTTGGAAGAAATCTCTTACCATAAAACATCAGTTCTGCTTTGGTTTATGGCTCATCCAAAAAACACAAAAAACACACGTTTGATCATATATTTAGATTAAAATATTATGAGTGTATGGATAATGTGGATTAAAATTATTCCTTTGTTTGGAGGGACATTTTTATTGATACAGTTTGTCATCTTTTGACCAATAGTCATTTACATATTAACATCGCCATTAATTTGCATTAATTTGTTGATTTTTCTCTGACTTTGACAAAGACAAACATCCTGCTGTACATTCCACTTTTAGGGATCAGCTGCATTATTTGCACTTGTGTCCATGCATATGCATTAATAATATATTTGAGTAAACGAGTCTAAGTCCAACTCATGAAAATACAGACACTGTCAAGCACAATGTACTAAGGGATTTAAAAGTATCATTGTGTGAAAAGAGATATATAGAATAAAAATAAGAAGTGTGTGTGTGTGTGTGCGTGCGTGCGTGCGTGCGTGCGTGTGTGCGCGTGTGCAGGCGTGTCAGAACATGTTTGTTTGTGCGGCTTTGCAAACGTCATATGGATATGCGTCCATTGCTGCAGTAGCAGTCCAGTCAAAAATGAATGCAATTGAACATATTATACAGATTTTCATGTTCATATTTTCATAAAGCATCTACTTTGAAACCTTTCCAATCCTCTGATGTGCAAAAAAAAAAAAAAAAANAAAAAAAAAAAAAAAAAACAAAACAAAAAGAAAAAAAAACACTGATCTGCTTCCTCTCTCCCTTGTTCAAGCACTATTGGACACACTGACTGAAAACAGGCTATTTGAGGTACTGTCTCTTTAAGGCCACTTCCCTAAAGGCTGCTCTGTTGTGATTGGCTAGCTGTGTCAAGGCTGAATAAAGCCTACAAAACAAAGCAAAAAAAAAAAAAAAAAAAAAGTGAGTAGGTAGGTAGAGTCACATTACAAGTTGATGTAAACATACCTGTAGGTTATGAAATTGAGAAAACATGTATTTAAGGTAAAAGATCAGTTAATTGAAGTAATTTGGAATTTTATAGCGTGTTCATCTGGGCACTAGTGTTACACATTTCAGTGATCCCCTCATCACCAAATTCAGACTGACGTTGCAGTTAACATTTGAATACCAATTCAGTCTGGTGATTAGCCCAACTTCACTTGGCTCTTTTGTGCAAATCCAGACAGGGAACAGAATATGGACACAGCTGATCCAGATCTGAAGATGTGAAAGCAGAACATGTCAGGCAAATCAAATAAAAAAGCAAATCATTTCCATATGAAAATTCATCTAATATGATGGATTCTCTTGTGCCTTTATGAAATCTCTTATGCGGTGCTTTAAAACGAATGGGGGAAGATGTCTAAGAGAAATTCTATTTGATATGCGCTTTGGCAAAGATAAGAGAGTTAATGAAGTTGGAGATAAGTAATTTAATTTTTCTGCCACCTCGGTTGGGAGAGATAAGAGCATAATGGAGCAGAGGAAACTGTTAGCTGAAACTGAAGGGAAAGGCCACGCTTTTAGTTCCATGGAAAGATTTGTTCTGGTCAATAATTAAACCGAATGTCAGAGCTGATAGATGCAGTTTCAAATCACAGTCCAATGCAGCCATTGAGTCATTCATGGATCACTGTTTGTGTGTATTATGTCATTTATCAGGAGCAGCCTTGCACTGCTGTGTTACTGTCCAAGCTTGACAAAAACAAGAAATAAAAAAATAAAGAAATGACAAAATATTTGTCACACCAGATGCACATGGGGATGATAATTTTGGTAATTTCATTTCTATATAGCAGTGGTTCTCAAAAAGCAGAGGTTGTCACATTTTTTTGAACAGAGTATCACCTCCAGGGCTGATTTTAGTCTGCTATATTATATATTGGTAGAAATAATAGGTGGGCAACTTGGGCTGTAGATAGCCCAGAGGTTAGAGAAGCAGACTAGCAGCGCGTACAGTGTATCAGTCATATCAATTTCTTTTATCTATCTATCTATCTATCTATCTATCTATCTATCTATCTATCTATCTATCTATCATCTGTCTGTCTACCTATGTATCTACTTACCTACCCATCCATCCATTCATCCATTCATCCATTCATCCATTCATCCATCCATTCATCTACAACATCAGTCTCCTGTTTCCCTTGGCAAAAATTCTAACAAATTCATCTATGCCTAAGGTATTTGTTATTGATTTCTCATGGGCCAAGATCATCAAATTCCTCTTTTTTTTCATCTAACATGGTGCAACGATATAGGGGCTGAAGACACACCAACTACCAGGGCTGACAGATACAATTTATGCAACACAGGAAAAGCTTTCTTCTACTCCTGCAGGTGTTTACACACAGTGGACAGGTCTGTTTCATTTGGACATTTCTTAACCAACACTGGTTTTGCAGCAAGAATTTCATTTTTCAGACTCACGTCATCTGCTTCACTGCTAGCAAGCACATGCAGATGGCGCAACAAGGTTGAATCTAGAAATGCACAACATTTGGGTAGAAGATGGGCTGTCATTAGGTCTACATTCTTCTTGGAAACTTTGTTTTCCATTTCTGAAATGGCCCTGTCAAGGATGTTGAGCAGGGATCCTTTCAGAGGATTCAGGTGTAAAGCAGACCTCTGAGACAATATGGCCTCCTCTAACACATTGCAAAAGTCACCTCTTATGCACAGACACATCATTAAATTGTTTAGGATTAATCTGCAATTAAAAACCAATTAACCAAATCAGCAGCAGCAACAGCACATTAAAATGCCCTTACCTTTAAGCAGAATCAACTCATTGATTCTGAGCTTGAAAAACATGAAGACCTTAGACTTTATAAAGTCATTCTGTCTTTTTTGCACTTGGTCCTTTGCATTTTAAATGCTCCATCTCATTCTGCATTGTTAAATGTGTGGCAAGTAACGTAGTTTTCAGTTCTAATTTCCTGTCATTTTTAGTCATCCTTGGTGCCTTCTCCCTCACCAGACGACTTCGGCATGGGAAACGACCCACGCTGTGTACACAGTAGCTTCGTCATCTTTCTGATCACTAAGTTGTGCCCTGATCTCTGTGCTGCAATATTAACTTGCTTGAGGGATGAAGTCTGTGCACAGTTTTATCTCAAGGTCTGTTTCACACTCCTCACCATAAAACATTTTGTACTTCGCCCACTTATGCGGAACACAAGAGTTGCAGCAGCTTCTACATGGAATCGTGTAGCTAGCTAGCCAATAGCTGCACTGATTTAGCCAAACTGTTGATGAGGATAAGTTCAAGAGTTAATAGGACACATCTCCAATGACATACAGAATCAAAACTTCACCAGTGAAATGGGTGAGAGGACACAATGAAGGTTATTTAGAATTTTGTGCTTTTATTTATTTATTTAGTTAGTTAGTTAGTTATTTAAATGAAAGTTTGTTTGGTAATATTGTTTTAACATTGTTTTCAAAAACCAAATGTTGAAGCAGCAGAAATCCACAGCAGATGGGTCTGCTTCACAGCTCTTTGTGTTTGTCTGAGGGGGTGGGCAGTGGGCAACTTTGGAGATGGGCTGTAAGCTGACCAGCCAATCAGAAGATGGAAATGGTAGTTGTATTTTCTGTGCTATTTTTCCATTGGCTGAACAAATTTTTTTTTCTTAACTTTTGACTGGGTGGGCAAGACACATGTTTGGGTGGGGCTGAGCCCACCCCTGCCCATAGCTACCTCCGACCGATTGCCTCTGATAAAATCAAAACAGCTAAGTACCNTGTTTGGGTGGGGCTGAGCCCACCCCTGCCCATAGCTACCTCCGACCGATCGCCTCTGATAAAATCAAAACAGCTAAGTACCAACTTACCAACAAGCCACCAACTCACATAAAAAAAGTTAATGAAATCCATTTTACATGTCAATCCATTGCCACAATTGTAGAATTTCCATAGATGTCAATTGTTTTGAATCTCTGCAGACACGTAGAGTACAGTATTTTTGGAGTACCACCAGGTGGTGCTTCAAGTACCAATATTAGTACTCATACCACAGTTTAAATGAACTGCAAGCCTATGCACAACCGCCCAGCTATCATAAATACAACAAATGTCTTCCTCTGTCATGAGACTGCAGTTCACTAATTGTCTACCAGCCGTCATCCCTGAGTTTTCTTCCTCTATGCAGTCACCTGACTGCCTTATCTGTTCCTGTTTCCCTAATCAGCCGCATGTCTAGTGGTGTTCCAAGTTCTTATTTCGTTTCCACGTTTCCCTCACTTGCGTCTTTTCCTTGTGTCTTAGTCCCGCCCACTGAAGACGCAAGGAAAAGAAGCAAGGACTAAGGAACTGAGGAGCGATCAAATAAGAACTTGGAACGCACCAGACATATATATATACCGGCTAGTTTCCTTCGTTCCTGCTCTCTGGTTGCTGATTACCTGCTTTAGCCCTTTTTGGGTTTGTTAGCATAGCATGTCTGCCTTCCTGCTGTAATTGCTATTGATTTCCTGTGACTTTTTTTTTTTAAACCTTTATTTGGGAATAATTCACAGATTATTGAATGCTCTTTTGCAGGAACACTGGGCTCAAACACTTACACACATATTCACACCTGGAAGCTGTTCAGTACAACCACAGACTTTTCTGCTGGCCACTGGAGCGTTTGGGGATTAGGTACCTTGCTCAAGGGGGCCTCAGTGGTGATAATGAGGGAGGACAGGCATGGCTCATTCACCCCTCCTCGCCTCTCTAATCTTCAGGTCACCATTGCCTGACCTCCATAGGACTTATTAGTTATCTGGCTATCATCTGCCTGCCCCATCGTTTTTTCACAGTAAAGACTGTTTTTGTACTTTATTTGTCAGTTGGTCTGCATTTTGAGTCCTCTGCCTGTAGCCCCAGTGACATCATCAGGAGTCAAAGACACAAAGTCTGACCATGAATAAACTCACAGCATCTTTGGGCACCTCGATGGATTTTGTATGCAAAAATACACTTCGGCTGCACTTTTTGATTCTCTGCTTTACGACACAGATTTTAACAAAATGATTTTAAGCATGATTTGGCTGCAAACAAGCATATTTTTAAGAAGGGAGTTATTCCCCACTACTGTAGGTAAGTTTTCTGAATATATAAAGAGGATTTCTTGGAATTTTTTTTTTTCACAAAGATTTGAGCAACATTGTGACAACAATTGATAAAATAAGCAATTATTCTAATATCACCAGAAAATCTTTTCATGTGCCGTGACAGTCTTTTTTTTTTTTNTTTTTTTTTTTTTTTTTTTTTTTTTTTTTTTAAACATACTTTCTAAAAAAAGCCTTTAAGATGCTTCATATTGCTTAGGTATAACATTTATCATTTCAGCTGTGAACTCTGGAATTAATTTTCACAGGGGTTCTGAAGAGGATTCTGAGGCTGAAGTGCCTTAATCCAGTGACAAACATGTCTAACGTGAAGCTAGAGGAAGGAAAGGCTAGATTTAAGAAAGAGGCCAGATACACTTGAGTGTGATTTCCCATTGGGGAAGAAGGATAAACTCCATGGGATTTCTTACCACATTTTTTCATGTTGAAGTTTGCCCAGCAATCGACCCGGTGCCACACAGTGACACATAACTTCCTCCCAAGAATGATTACCTGCTAAAAAAAGCGGACCTACTTACAAACCTTTTTTTTTTTTTCCTGCCTTTATTTCCACTTTGTCCCCATGTTTTGCTGCTTCTTTGCTAAGCTAATATCACCGTTTTTCCTTTGTGAGGACTCAGACTGATGAATTGCTTGGTTTTATCTGCAGAGAAATGCTGAAATAAGAGCTTGACAGCTCAATGTTTTGCTCTGAAAGTCACTGAGATTCGCTGACTTGAATGAGTTGAGGTGGAAAGCAACATTTACTCCATTACTGCACCCAAGTACAGTCCCCAAAAATCTCCCTTATTTTCAAACTCAATGTATATACTGAGTTCACAGAGATTTTTGTTTTATTTAATGTGTGGCCCTTTGACCATGAGAATGAAATTTTCGTCCTCACAAAGTTACTCATTCCTGGGGCCTCATTTGTAAAACAGTGAGTGGAATCCATACTAAATTTACGTACACTCAAAACAGGAAAATGGTGTACACACAAAAATATTCAGATCTGTAAAACCCTGTGTTTTACTCACGCAATTTCCCCTTTATAAATCATAGCCAGCTTGGAGCATGCATTAATAGGTTAATTTTCTTTCATTACACCTTTTTTCCTTCAATAGCAGAAAAGGAATCTTTAATTATTCTGTATTTTACACAGGATCCATCCTTGGTTGTCTTTCATTAAAACAGAACAAGACATATAAAGAGTGGGATAATGATCTATTAAACAGGACGTCTTTTTAATCTTAAGTGATTTTCTACCTTCAGAAGTGCTGTTTGAACAGCAAAGGCATTTTGAGCTCCTTCCATTTGAAGATTACTGGCTGGGTGAAAGTTGTAGGAAGTAACAATGAAAAATTGGACATGAAATTGTAAAGTGAAAGTGAAAGGCAGAAAATGACGGCGACATGCATGCTGCAAGGTCAACAAAACTGAGTGGAATAGCTGAATGAAACAAAGCATTTGCCTCGGAGATTGATTGGATATACTGCGCAGTCAGCTTCTCTTTTAGATTAAACCACTTATAAGGCTTCTTACAGTGCATGTAGGAGTTTAGGGAATGAAATCAGGGCGGTTGTATTAACTTATAAAACCTCAGGGTAAAACTAGCCAATAACTGCAGCATGGTAAATGGTGCAAGGTTTGATTGATTGTTCCCTTTTCTGTGCTGAAAAGAAAGGAACATTTGTGAAATAATGTGAAACGGCTGATCTAACCTTACAAATTTACTGCAGCAAATGATTCAGCTGAAACTGTGCAGTCCCAGCAGCTTATTTTAATTTTTGTAGGAATGACTCACAACATGTAAAAATAGATACTGGAGGGAAAGTTTCAATCTAGTTAGGAGGCATGGCTGTAGACCTTCAACCAAAAAAAAAATGCAGAATTACAGCTGGAATTTTGCTGTGAAAAATGGCTTGCATTAATGATAATTTTTTTAAAGGTTGTTAAAAAAAAATACCAAAGCCAATTCCTAACAAATAAATTAATTGAATAGTTAAAATGCCTTAATCTACTCTAATTTTTAATTATGAATTTAACATGAACTCAGGCTCCCTTGAATCTTGATGCCTCAGTTGTCCCTTTATTCATAAAATGAGGGGACAGGTGCTTGAGTTACATGAATGGATGTTAAATGAATGTTAGTCAAGTGGAAATGTGAAGCTTAATCTTCTGGCCACTTGTCAAGTTCTCCTGCTGAAGACTGAGGAAGGTGATGATCAATACATCAGTTTAGGTGTGTGTGCAGTAAGCATAATCTGCACAAATCAGAATCAAAATTACTTTTTTTTTTTTTTTTTTTTTAGGCAAGTACAAGGTGTATAAGGAGTTTCTCTTGGTGCAGGTGTCAACATAAGTAAAAAAGGAAGATAAAAAATATGAGTAGTAGCAGGGTTTCATTCAGTTTGCACAGCGATGATGACAAGGGAGAGTAGAAATGGACTATGTTTGCACATCAAAGCATTGCAAAGGAATCAAAATAGAGCCCTAAAAGAAAATATGAACATGGAAAGTGGTATAAAATGTCCATTTAAGGAATAAATTAATTTGTTTTACCTCTTAAAACTACTTATTCTAGCACATTCTACTATAATTTGAATATAAAAATTCAGGGGCTTTTAAGAGTTTAAATTATGGGGATATACAGATTAGTAAATGCAAAGCCAAAGTGAAACAAAGGGCTCTGGCTGCACGGGGATTTTAATCTCTGCTGTTGTCACGGTCAGTTTGTAGTTGAAGCAGATTTTGTTGGACAGGTGTGAACCTGATAACAATTGAATTCTCTGTAACTGGTGTTGACTGATATATACTTTCTTCCACAACAACCAAGCAGAGTGTGACAGATGGAAATGTGAGGGAAAAGGTAGGTGGAAACAGCTTGAAATCACACATTTTCTCTTGCCCACTCACAGGAACACACACACACACACACACACACACATGTAGCATGCTCTCCAGTCATGAAGAAGTCCTGAAGCTGTCTGCTGCTAGTCCATGAAATAAGCTGCTCCCACACTGTTCCACCATGTGCTTTAATTTTGGGCTTCAGTGGTCAGAACTTCATTCTGTGACCTGGTTTCTCTCAGCCGAACCTCAGACATTTTTCCCCAAACTCACTTTGAGTTTCCGTAAAAGTGGATTTTTCTACCAGTATATATTTTTTTCTATTCAGTTTAACTTCTTAATTATAGCTCTTGAGAACCAAGAAAGAAAAGAAATAAATCCACACACATCGAGAAAATAATCAATAGAAGTTTGAGATGTTGACATGAGGGCTTCAAAAGACAATTTGAGTTTGTTTACGCCGAACTCAAATCATTGTGAACCTTCTGTCAAAGTTTATTGTGAGAGCTGCCAGCTCCACTGCAGCCTCATAACTATTTAAACAGATGGATGTGAAATAACAGCTGGTTATGAAACGCAGATTGACACATTCAGCTTTCTGTCATACAAAATGATTGGGTAAAACTACAATCCATTTATGCTCGTGATTATCATTCCAGGTTGGCATATCCGCTGACATCTGGTGGTTACATTTTGCAGTTTTTAGTTTGCAGACATTAAATATTCATTTTTCAATGCATATTGAAAACAACTACAATAGTCTTTACAGATCCCGATATTTTGCTCTCTATAACGAAGGCTTGGATGCAAGCTTTTTAAATATTCATGAGCTCAACCAAAATAATGTTCTATAGTTTGCATATTTTTGCATGAACTTCATATTAAGCCACGGATCAGCTGCAGCTGGCAACAGATTCTGGCTGTGCTGTAATTTTCCAGGAAGGCTTGGCGTGGGGCCTGGGTCATATTTTGACACGCTCCGTGCCTCAATCGGCCAAGATTGTGTCATAAAATAATGCATAGAATGGGTGCGCTTGTTTAAATATGCTAAATATGTTGCAGAAACACAAACAGGGACTCAGCATCTCTCAGAAATAGTTTTGTCCACAAAGGAGGATGGTTTGCTGCTTTTAAAGGGAATGAGAGGATGTGAGAATTTCTCCCAGACTCCACCAGCCGACTCCCTATATTTCATTCATCCAGGATTGAGCTTGTGTCTCACTCGCTGCCATGTTTGCGCTTGTGACTACGATTGCGTCTTGTTTCAGGAAGGCTGAGGCCAATGTCTCACAGAGGAGCTTCAACTTACCTTTTACAGTATGGGACTTTTCCACCCAATAGTCTTTAAATATCCTTCAGAGCATTGTTTGTTTGCATTTCCAATGCATCTGAAGTAACATGAAGATTAGAAAACTAGACTAGTAGCAGATTTTTAAAAAAGAGTCAGGTTTTGTACATTTGAGGAACCAAGAGAACCAAGGGAGAGATGGTAAAAAAAATAAAATAAAATAAAATCCAAATAACTTTGCTAAGCGACTGGCAGAGGAGGAGAGGAAGTACAGGCATATGAGTCCTCTTTGAGGGATCATAAAGACTCTCAAATGGCTGCCAACTATGCGACCAATATGTGAAGGCTAGAAAGAAGACCAAACCAAGAAGTGACAATCTGGATTGACAAAACGGAGCTAAAGAGATTCCCATGCTGCAACAGTTGTCCTGGATCACACAGTTCATAAATCACAGAGAAACAGATGTGGTAGTCCTGTGTGGTCATTATGAAAGTGCAAGAAAGACGAATGCCAGGACATGCAGATGGACAGTTTCGGGTCCATCTGCTTCCTTCCACATCATGTCCTAGTAAGAATGCACACATGAAGCCAATAGTCTGCCGCAGCTTTTTATAGCGATGGTGACCATTCAGTAATTATATTTAGAATCCCATGGCCCCTGGTTACTGCAGAGCTCTCCTCCTCTGAATCCTTTTCAGAGGAAAATTGAAAGTCTGGATCATCAAAGGCTTTCTACTCATCACTGTCACGGGCCAGAATGAAAGATAATGCCGCCTTCTTGCTCTTCCGAAGTTTATTGTCAAACATACCAACATTCAATATTAAGATTGAGGTCAAAATTCTTCTATGCAAAAATCTCCACTGACACTTAACAGCATATCACTGTATCTAAAGTCTACACATGCTGATGTTGATTAGAAAAAAATCAGAAAAAAGTAACTGAATTTCATAGAGTATTACAAAAGCTTAACAGAAAGCAGAAATCTGTCACATTGGCCCGCAACATAATAAGAATATTAATCATGTGTCTCATTTAAAATAATTCTTATTTGAATAAGTATTGGATATTGAGTCTGGACAAATTACAAATGAAGTTTCTTCTCCCAGCTGGGAAAGGTTATGTGTGTCTGACAAATAAAAGCTTTGTCACAGTTACATGTTAAGGCTCTAAGAAATAAATTTAGAGAGGAAAAGAGAAGATTCATTCACAACATGTATCTCTCTCGTTTTTTTTAGAAAGAAAGAAACAGGTTTTTCTGAAATTTGTAATAAAATAAAATATAAACTACAGTTGATTTTATCCTGAAAACCATTTTTTTTTGACTTGATTGACTTACACCTCAATGTGCTTTATTTTCACATTTGCAATCACTTCTGATTTTATGATGATGTACATCTAATTTTGGAAGCTTTTCACTTTGGCCTTCAATCAACTTTTGTCTTCTGACTTTCCGTCCTTCAAAACCAGTTGGCCAGGAATTAGCTCAATATGAAAATATAAATGATTACACAAGTGAAACAGGGTGTGTGTGTGTGTGTGTGTGTGTGTGTGTGTGTGTGTGTGTGTGCGTGTGCGCGTGCACTAGTGCAGTGGGGCAGTCTGGTGAAAAGAAGTTGTATTCTCTGTTCTCTTGTGGCCCAGGCTGAGTTTCTGCTGACATAGTGAGATATTAATATGGAATAAATTCCTGTCTAATTAGAGCGGCTGAATTAATCGGGAAACGTTTAATTAGCAGAGTTTTCTTTTCAGTGGAGGGGAGGTTTTGATCTGAGCCATATGGCTGCTCCCTCTCGTGCAGTGGTTCACAGGCTTTTAAATATGAACTAGTTTTCCTTAGATGCTTCACTGAAAATGAGCTTTTTTGATGAGAGAGGGTAACAGACCGGGTGGTAATGGAATATTTTGTGGTAATCGAATATTTGGAAGTCAGATGTCAAATGTATTCTGACTGTTTTTACTGTGGTGTACGAGGATTGATAAGTTTGGAGCCTAGCACAGAAAAATAAAAATAAAAAACTTGTAGGCTTTTTGCACTGCAGTAAACTGTTTCACAATCTCAGGAACTGTTCTTTAATTTGTACCAAGGAACCAAGACCCATTACGGTATAGAAACAAAAGATTCTTGCTACGTCTATCAGAACTCTGAATTTCCCATAATGTGAAGCAGTGCTGAGAAAATCATTTAAAAATGACACGAGACACAAAATATCAAATGATCACAATAATCAAAGCAGCTCTGACAGACTTAGAAGTGGTACGACACTATTCCGCTTAACTCCAGTAGTGTCTGCAATGTCTTTGTTGGAGACATTAGACAGTAGAGTGATCTCTCAGGGTGAGGAACCGTCATCCAGAATATGAGTTGTGTGTTTGTAATGTGAAAATGTCATAGCTGTCATGCTGTACAACACTTGCTCTACTTTCCATAATATTTATGATGTTTGAATTGCAGTGGAATTGTGAGCAAGGAATTTAGTTCAGGACTTTTGGTCAAAAAGCACTTCTGGACTCAGGTTATCGACTGA
The DNA here is from genome assembly GCA_014773175.1 of Lucifuga dentata. NCBI lineage: Eukaryota > Metazoa > Chordata > Actinopteri > Ophidiiformes > Bythitidae > Lucifuga > Lucifuga dentata. Next base: position 88,522 of record VXCM01002780.1, on the reverse strand, counting down.
CAGTCACTGTGTGCAGCACCTCCTATGACAGCCGCGGGAAAGAAAATTATATTGGGGCTACGAATTGTGATTTCGTTCCCACACTGTTAATACATGTGCATGTTTTATTGTTCATTCCCTTGTTTCAATTAAATTTGTTCTCTCATTTTAATTAAATGTGGCTATGTTTTACCAGTTTGTTTCTTTGTATTACTAGTGGCCACGTTGCACTAGTTTGTTCATTTTAAAAAATGCTGCAGTTAAAATAGTCCATAATGTGTGTGTGTGTGCTTATAGTTTTGGATGTGCTGATACCAACAATTAGGTTCATCAACAACTTATGGACATTTCAGTTTGGGTATATCAAATATGATAGGCACTTTATATGTCTACTCAAAATTGAAATGCTGAATATCATTTTTTCAAAATTAGCATACTCTTGAAGCCCATAAGTGTTTTCCATAAATCTATGTCTTTTTCTAGAACATTTTATTGTTGATTGTGACAAAATAATAATGTACTTGCACATACTGTAATTGCTTCCAACAGTCTTCGGCTGTTTCAAAGCAGTTGCAGTAAAGTTCAGTAAAAGCAGTTTCTAGGTGCAACTGGCTTGTCTTTAAAAGTGAGATAGGAAGCTGGCTTGATTGGAGTTTTCTCAAGTGGGAGAAACAGTAATAAAAAAAATTAATGAACTTCTGAAACATTCACATTTACCTAAAACAAGGGAAGGAATTGATCAAACATAGCCACAATTTAACTAAAATCAGGGAACACATTGGTAAAATGTTGCCCAACTGAACTAAAACAAGGGAGTGAATAATACAATGTGCACAAGTATTTATAAAGCGTGGGAACAAATTCATAATTCATGGTCAGGATTTCAATTTTTTTTCCCCCCGGATGTCTGTGCCCTTGTGCACAAGATGAACAATCAATCTGCACCAGTCCCCACAATCCTCTGGAGATGACCTCTGACATCCCCAGAGGAGGACAAATGGTAAAATAAGCCACTATCAATAATTTCATACCTACATCCACCATGGCTGTCAGTAATGTATGTATATGCTGTTACTTGTTTAGATGATAAAGGCAGAGAAGAGGATTATCGCAGCTGCTCAGCTTGCAGGGTAAACATGGAAATGTTTGTCACTGGGATCTGCCTGTCTGTTTGCAGTGGAAGGTCATTACCTCAGCAGGACATACACGTGACAGCATGACCCTTTTACAAAGTTTTCACCACCATTTTTAGTTCAAACCCAAAATAAGTACTTCATGTATTCACGATGGCTTCCATGATTACGAAACATTTTAGGGGGCTCATTTAAAATTTAGTATGAAGGGTATGTGAATATTAGTTTAGAAGTGAGATTTACCTTGATGAGTATGTTTGTTTCGTAGTTTTCTGTTTGAGTAGCAGATTATTACAGAGCCTGATGTTTTTTCTGAGAAATGTGATTACAGCAGAGTCAGTATTTATTAAAATAATTCAAATTGGGGAGGTGTGTAAATATTGTCATGATAATAATTTAATGTAGCTGGTTGTGTTCTGCACTAATTATTTTGCAACTGTGGAATATCAGTGAGTTTTTGTTGTTGCTGCTGATGCTGGTTTAGTTTCACTATAAAAGGGAATTTTTGTAGTTCAGGATCATTTTCGTAGACGATTATATTTTATTTTTATTTATACATCATGTGTTTATTTTAATTATTAAGCACATGATGTGTAAATAAAAATAAACTATAATAAAATAATGGAACAACAAATAAAGAAAAGTGTTACAGGCAAAATTTAATAAATTGTATTACTTAAAAATGTAAGTGGACTCGAAGTAAATTAGACCTGGATAATTAGCCATTTTCAATTATGTTAATGCAGCATATTTACATTTAAATTAAATTTATATTACAGATGCAGTAGAGTTTGGTTATTTTGATGAAAAGCCTGTATATCAAATCATTTTATTGTGGACTGAGTTGTCTCATGCCTAATCTTAATTGACCATTAGTATATTTAAAAAAAAAAAAAAAAGTCAAACTACCTCAGGAGTCAATATGTCAGCAACTATTTCATATGTTTCATGTATAATAAATCATTATAGTAAAAATATTAAAGTGCAAATGTATAGACTGAGAGCAGCTTTAATGTGTTACATAAAACCAAAGTATTGGAGTATTGCTGGAGTCCATAGCATTTATTCTTCCTGAGTTGGACAGGGTGATAAAAAAAAAAAAAAAAAAANAAAAAAAAAAAAAAAAAAAACATCCTCCATCTTTCAGCATCAAGCTACAAGCACAAAGAATTGCACTAAATAAACCAAACACACCATTCAACCACCTGTCTCACACAAAATGGCCAATTTATTCTGGTCTTTGTTATTGTGGATGCAGACTGGGAGGTGAGGTTCTGGCTCAAGTGAACTGCCAACAGTCTCTTTTGTTGCCTGTGAAAAGTGACACTGATGACTAAAAAAAGTAAAAAGATACCGTCCTCTCATTTTTTATCCTAAGACTGACATCTATGTCAGTCAGGAGGCGTCACAGAGGAACTGACAATCAGATGACAAGTGTGACAAATAGCAAGATGGGAGAAACTTCCATGAATATATTTACATTTACTGGCTTTTCTCTAAAGCAAAGTACAAGTGAGGTACAGCACAACACAAGCAAGGGGCTGATAAAGGAGAAAGCATTGAGAATAAGTGCCACAACAGTTCCAGCCTGTCAAGTGGGAAGGTGTTTCCAGAAAAGATGGATCTTTAGCCATTGCTGCAAAGACGGAGAAAGATGTGGTAGATCGAATGGAGTTGGGTAACTATTTCCACTGAGGGACAATGAAAGAGTCCAGCTTGAGACTTGAGACTTGCAACACCAAGTACCATTCGTGAGCAATGCCAGGCACCATTCGTTAGCAATGCCAGGCACCATTCATGAGCAATGCCAGGCACCATTCGTGAGCAACGCTAGGCACCATTCGTTAGCAACACTAGGCACTATTTGTTAGCAACGCCAGGCACCATTCGTTAGCAGACAGGAGTGAGTGAGAAGGAGCATAAACCTGAATGAGAGCTTAGGTCAGTGCTGTTCTGGTTGCTGCTTTGTAGACAACATCAAGGACATAATGTGGGTAACAAGCAGGAGCCAGTGGAAAGAGGAGGAACATGTTCTGACATTTGCCTGGAAGCCATTCTTTTGATCTTATATATAGCCCCATCTCTTAAGAGTTATTTATGTACAACTGGCAAAATCCATTTGGAGGAAACATAATAAATGCCCAGAATGCATTCTTTATTAACATTTGGCAAAGCATTAATGTATGTGCAGTCACTACCAACTCAGTGTTTCTGCAACATGTTCAATAAATGCTTAAAGGACCATACTAGTAATTTTCATTTTTGAGCCCAATAAAATGCCAACCATTTTTCAAAACCTGAAACCATATTTTAGTTTTTGTGTTATTTTGCCAAATTCTCTAATCTTTCAAAACAAAATGTTCAGGTGATACACCCAACTTAAAATTCAGCTTTTCACCAGCTAATATGTACGCACACGTGGCTGTAGAAGGCAAGGCCATTTTAATTTCTTTGTAAAAGCTTTTTTCTGCGACTTTATTCTTTGGTAGAGACTACATTTTATTCCATGTAGCTGCATCTTGAAATGCTACAATTACATGACTTCAACCAAAAAATTAACAGATGCTTTGTTTGCTGTGATGGATAACTATTTCAAGCACACTGTATGTCTCTATACAATGATTTTTACAGTGCACAGAGAATGAACTGAAACCAATGGCTGGAAAGTAGGAAAGAAATTTGAATATTTATCACATATATAAGCATTTGACATACAGTGGGATCCAAAAGTATGAGACCACATCAAAACTCCGTGATGTTTTCTATATAAATCTGGAAGTAATGTCTGACATCACAAGAACCTCTTTGGAACATTGTCAAATCATGCTGGGATAACTTGGGTTATCAGTTGGGTCATCAGTTTTTGCACAAACTTGTGAAGTCCATGCTAGCTCAAGTGCATGCTGTCATTAAAGCAAAAGGGGGACATACCAAATACTAAGATATTCTGAAATCCATGTACATTTTCTAATGATTCAACTTTTCAACTTTTCACTCAAATTGTTAAGATGATATTGTCATTTGTAATGAAAAATCTTGTATTAAATTCAAAAACAATGCAAAATAGAAACATTTTCACAGTGGTCTCAGACTTTTGGACCCCACTGTACATTGACTATGTAAAATGTCTGTTTATTTAATGTGTCAACCTCATATTTGTGTTGAAACATGATACTATAAAGTCTCAGCTTTAGTGAGTCTGAGTCTCCTTTTCACATCATACAGTCCCAATCCTCAGTTTCTTTACAGTGTGTATTTAAGATGAATTCACACACTGCAAATAATCTGTGGTAATGAAGAAAAACCAAATCATAATTTTATGTGAGTTTTTACGAAAATGATAACAGGGTCAAATTGTGTTTACCTTTTGGTGTCAGGACAGCCCTTTGGCTTATATCTGGATTATTGATTGTACCTTTAACACTTATGAACTGAGTGTCACACAACTGGGGGGTGGGGTAGGGGGTGTAGAGTGTTGATCAATAACAATATCAGCTCCTCACAGCTATATTGTGGTCATTTTGCAGTAAAATAAATAAATAAATAAAATTGCTGCCATTGTCCTTTATAAAGGGACAGAAAACCCAAAGGACCCATTATTTTGTTGGCTTTTCTCAGATAATCCTGCCTTACAATGGTTGTTAATGACGGGAAAAGTGATACAGAAATCAATCCAACTGACTGATACTTGGATGAGTAACTTGACTAAGGAGCTTCCTTCTTGGACACAGGAAAAAAGAAAGAAATGGTGAGCAGCGATAAAATCAAACAAGGTCAGTGAAAGGCCATATGTTTCTGCAACAGAATGGAGACTGTCACTGGTTTACTAATCGGCTCTTGACAGAGCACAGAGGGGATGTGGATTCAGGACTGCAAAGGCAAATTTAATTTAAACCAGAGGTAGCAGCTCTATGTAGCTGCTACCTCATCATTACAAACCCACAACCAACTTTATATATAATATTATGTACTATATATATTAATATTACATGTATATGGAGTTGAGGGGAGGTGTTGCCATGACTGATGCATGCTGACCAGATGACCTTTCAAACATGCCTACCAATGACAGAATAACTGTATGTATAAGCAGAAGTGACAAAATGATAGGGAGAAGCTTATCAGTGATGTCGAGCATAGAACACAAATTTAAAATTCTACCTTGATCTAGGAAAAGTATGACAATAATTCTTTAATATTCTGAGAAATATTTTCACTTAGAAAACAAAGGAAGCAATATAAAGTGTGGCTCTTAAGTATGAAGCAGCTCATGAATGCCGATCTTTACAGGCTTTTAGCTGACACCCCTTACAACAATGCTCCAGTGGGATAACAATGCGCCAGGAAGCTTTATGAATGAGCTTCAATAATCACAGCATTTATTTCTCATGAGTCTGTATAGTTACTGTGATTTTTTTAAAATTTATTTATGTATGTTTATTAAATGATTGTATTGAAACTTCAAGTGTAACACTAGTAGAAAAATGCAAATCAGAAGACAAATGATACACTAGTAGATACACTAAATGCACGTGAATTTTTAGCAGCTATTTGATCATAGATTGCTGGTTTACAGAAGGTTTTGTACTATATTATATTACAGTTTGGCAATAATAAGTCAACATTAGGGTGATAACTATTCAGCCTTGATAGTTTCATATAGGCAGTGAAACAGAGTTTAAATGAGACTGAGTATTTAATTCAGCTAATTTTAGAATGTCTGAATTCTTTACTTGCAAAAATTAGTTTTGTTGAGCCTGTAAACACTTGTTGTTTCTCAGACCTCAGCAAATGGAGTTAGATGTGATATGAAGGGAATAACATCAATAATCTACTGTCTGTGTACCGCCCATTCTTTCCTCAGGAGTCACAGATGTGGTTATGAGGGTCAAAACTAATAATCACAAATTTCATTTCAGACCACAAACAGACATAAAGATTGCAGATAATCTCTCTCAGTTAAAAAAAAAACAGTAAATAAAAGAAAGAAAGAAAGAAAGAAAGAAAGAAAGAAAGAAAGAAAGAAAGAAAGCAGCAGAGCAGCATCACCACTAATCTACTGATAAGAAACACTTTAAAATTGTTTCCTTTATTTTTTATGGTAAGTAAAAGCAGAACTGCAACTGTGTGGTTTGGTGTCACTTGTATTTCATCTTAATTTTATAATGTTTTGTACAACAGATAATCTCAAAGAACCTTATTAGTTGGTTTTGGAGGGGGGAGTCCAAAAAACAGGAGAGTGATGGAGGGAAATGCAATGGAGACAAACAACAAAGGCTGATGGAAAGAGGAAAACATGCAGGAGGAAAGAGAGACAGATTTTTTGTTTTACTGTTACACAAGACTCCTGTTGATCAAGCACAAATGACCCATTCACCCATTAACAGCCCATCCTGGGCTTGTGAACACTTTCAAACAAAGGAGATAATTAACCAAACCTTTGAGCAGCAGTGCACAAGAGTGGAAACAAAAGCACACGGTGCACAAACACTTGAGTTTCATTAACAGTGTTGTAAGCTGTGAGTCCTTCCATCAGGCAGTCTGCTACTGAGATTTGTAGTGTGCTTGTATGTTATGTGCTGTGTTCAATTTTCAGCCTTGAATATGTTTTAATTGAACTGTCCATGCATTACTGGCTGAGCAGCTCAGGAAAATGTGTGGAGAATTAATAATCTGTAACTACTGTGTACACTGAGTGAAAACAGCTTTTAGCTACTATCCCTTTAAGTCCACCTTCCAAAAAGCCTGCTCTGTTCTGATTAGCCACCTGCATAAGACGTGACCTGGCAACATCCACAGAAGCTGTCCAAACAATTGCTTTGCTCACTAACCTGATACTTAGTGGGTGTGCCTAACCTGGTGTGTAGGTAAGTAAATTCAAATGTGTTACATATTGACATCAACATGTTACAGAAGTAAAAGACCAATCAAGAGGAAGCTTTCAGGGCAGTTCAGGATCTATGGGCTTGTCTTACTGGATGCATTTAGGCATCAGCCTCAGGTTTAGACACTTTGATTATTCTCAACACAAACTCCTGCTGCATTACAGTATAAACACTAGGGGGAATAACAAAAAAAAAAAAAAAAAAAAAAAAAAAAAAAAAAAAAAAACATGATATATCTCCTATAAAAATCAATTTCTTAGTATGAGAAATGTGACAAATGCTTCAAGAAAAATGCTTCTGCTCAGTACTCTCAGATATGAATATAAATTGGCTCCTAATCCACAGATCTATGAGGAATTCATATTTTCCCCCAAATCAACATTTTTCATATTAGGAAGATAACCTCTCTCTGCTGCCATGTGCCATTTTAAAAATCCCATTGTGTCCAGCACACACACACACACACACACACACACACACACACACACACACAGACACACCACTTTTCAACCAGTGGATAGCTTGACGCAGGAGTACAGGCAGCTTGAAGCTTCACTGTTTTACCAGGCACAAAGATAAATCAGCAGAGACAGCAACAGTGTTACATAACAGACATGAAAACACAAGGTGAACAGTTCACCTGCATCAATTATTTATGAGAATAATTGTGTGCATGATGCATGACAGGATGGCTGACAGTGTAAACTGGGCCCAGGGTGTGATTAAAAAGGCTGGAATGAAAACTAATCACATTTAAACAAAAAGAAAAAGAGAATCAAGCTTTTTGTATTGGTAACTGGATGTATTTTTGTATCAGTAACTATTTGACAGATCAACACCAACACATGCCAAATTAAGCACAGTCAATACTATCACCAAATAAATATGTTATAGTTATATTAGAAATTTAAAAAATGTCTTTTTAGACATTCATCAGATACAGAGCAACATTAGCAACCTATTGAAATCATTTCTGTCCACTTGATAAATCCTGTATTCATTATCGCAGCTGCTTTCTACTGCTGGAAAACGTGGCTGATGAGAGCTGTAAAGACTCAACCACTCAACTATATAAAAATTGTGTAACTTTAACATCAAAACAATGAGCTACACCCTGCTCATAGCTCATAAGAGCTGCAGAGTTGGTAATAATTCTTCATTGCTTGCTATGAGCAACCCTTTACATTACACCCTTTGCTTCGGTGATAATATCAACAATTTCAATTATCGTAGCTTTAACTATCCAGTAAATTCATTGTGAATAGCCTGATGTGTGAAAGAAGTGAGCATTTCTAGTACATTGGGCATTTTGAGACACAACTGCTGGCAATGTTAGAGTCAGTTGTCAGGGGTGTGGTGTCATACTATCTATCCATTCTCTATCCTGTGGAGTCTTGTAGGAGCTAGAGCATATCTCATCATTCACCAGGCGAACACGTACATGTGCACAGACAATTTCATTCATGTACACAATCATACCACAATCATACCACAATCACACCAACGGGCCTACAATGTCCTGCATGTCATTGGATAGGGGAAACTGGAGCACTAGGAGGAAACACACAAAAGCCACAGCTGGACTTTTTTTTTTTTTTTTTTNTTTTTTTTTTTTTTTTTTAATAGCAATTAGCTTGTGTTGCCAATTGGACTGGGCACAGCCAGGAATTGAACTCCCTTGGTTCCCTTGAGCTGTTCAACTTGCTCATTATCCTGAAAATATATAATAATAATCGTGCCAACAATGCCATCTCATCTGATATGAGCTTTCAGATAAGAACATTTTCAAATAATACACAACTCCTCAAACAAAGTGATTAATAAACTGACAGCTTCCATTGATGCTCATCCGCAAAATCCCCTCTAGGCTCTGTATGTATTAGGAGTGTAATGCAAATGCACCTATATATGAGACTGCCGCTCACCTGGATATATTTTCACACTTTCAGCAAGACCTGTAGCGGCTGAGAGAAGTGTGAGTTCTCACTGTACTGTAAGGTACAGAATTCAGCACAGCCAGTTACCCTCCATCTCCCTGTTAGTCAGCATTATTGGTGAAAGTGGTAACTGCTGTCAACCATGGTCTGTTGTTGTTGACCTGCTTGAAGTCATTTAGGGTAACATGCAGAAAGGCAAAGCCACGAAAGGAATGGCTGCCTGCATGTTTTGCAAGGTCACAGCCTTGTTTTTTTCTCACAAGGAGTGCAAACATCTGGCTTTGTCTCCTTTAAGACTATACAGCCAATTAGAGGCTACAAGTTTTAGCTGCTGGTACATGCAGTAACTCACCATCCTTGACAACACACCTTTATTCGTGCTAATACAGTATAATGTTGACATGGAGGTCTTTGAAGAGGTCTATGAAAATGTGTTTTATTCAGATAAATAGACTGCTTCTGGGCTGCAATCCAGTAAATAGCACTCAGTTGTTAACATTCAGGAAGATTTGTTTATTTAACTGTCCAAAAAACAAAATAATTACTGCCAAATTATTAAATTGGAGGAACTCTTGACTCATGAATTATTAAGAATAGATGTTATTTTATCTTATTTTTAACACCTCTAAAACTAAGGGAGTGTATCTTATGGGAATGGTAATTTAAAACCTTTAAAATATGAATGGATAAATACAAAATGCAAAATTTTATGTAATGCAAAATTTTATGTAATTTTAATTTTATGTAACTTGTCTTGATTTACCACATATATGACAAATGTTATATCATTGTGACATTGCACACAATCAAGTGCTTATGCAAATTAGGAGATACAAAACTTAAAGGACAACTTAAAGCCCTGTTTTACTTGACCACGCTTTCTTCATGCATTAAAAAAAAATGCATTCAAAGGCTACAAAAACGACTGGGCCACTTTGGACCAGAGTGATTTTCTAATCTTACCTTTAGCTGTGAAACTGTTTGTCTTGTGTATTAGCCCTGATAGGCTGACAACCTGTCCAGCCTGTTTCACACAGTGCATGCTTGCAGAGGCTCCAGACCTCTCTGTGAACCTGAAATCAGCAAGTTTTGAGAATGAAAAGCTTTACGAGAGCATGATTGCCAGCATAATGCTCCACGATATGATTGTTGCTCCTTTTTTACTTCTTGTTCTCTGCTGACAGAACTTTGGAGTGAGAACAAGCCAATCACATCACTCTGACAGTGATAAGTAGGACATCTGCTTACATACCTCAGCTTTTTTTTTTTTTTTTTTNTTTTTTTTTTTTTTTTTTTCAAGAAAAACAGAGCGAAGAAGAAGATGACCATCTTATACTGAGTAGTTAAAGGGATTCTTAATAGCTCTGTGATGCTCTTTAATTCTGGGAGGACAGTTCATTCATGTTTTATGGTCTTAGTTCTTTCAAGAGGATGTCCTCCTTTGATGGCTCTCAACCTCTTACAAGGCTGGAATCTTTTAAGTGGCAAGATGGCCAAAGATGAGTTCCCTCAAATAAATGGCTTTCACTTCACTTCCCTCTGCAGGGAGTGGCTTTTGATATACTGATAACAGTTCAGAAACCCTCTTCAATAGCATAAATTATACACGTGTGTGTGTGTGTGTGTGTGTGTGTGTGTGCGTGTGTGTGTGCGTGTGTGTGTTTGTGATATATGCCTACATGCAGTGATTGTATTTGTTTCTTAAGTATGAACTTCAATTTTTTTTTTTTATTCAAAGTTTTTACTATATGGAAGTCTCATTATAAATTATATACATGCAGTATATGCAAAACATCCATGTACAAAACGTTACAGGGTATCTTTACATACTTCGTACATACGTTAGATGCAACATGCATATTCTTAGAAACATATATATGCAAAATAGATGCTGCACATACTCTACATAATATGCAACATATATGGGCTAGATTAGTGGATAGAAAATGAATACACCCCATTTGACATTTTGTTAAGCTAATGCCTAGAATTAAAATGCCACAAATCCATATTTTTTTCACACTAATCTGCACAGAGTACCTAATGGCTTCAAAATGAAAAATTAGTTCTATAAAGTTACTTGTATTAATTAAATATAAACAACTGCAATAACTAGGTTTGATAAGTATGCACCCCCTTTTAATATAGCATCACTTAAACAATCTCAGGAATAACCTCCTGCCTTCAAATTGCCTTCTAGATCACATAATAATTTAAATGTCCAATACCTGTCTGGAATCACTGCAATGAACTTGAGAACTTAAATAAAAGCAGCTGTTTACTGTGGTGGTTCAGATTTCAGGTGAAGTCAAACACAAAGACAACAGCACAGGTTCCAAAGACCTTCTAAAACAAGTGTGTGACAAAGCTGTGGAAGGGCACACATCAAGTAAGGGATATAAAAAGATTTCCAAGGTTTTGAATATACCTGAAAGCACCATTAAGTCCATCATTAAGAATTAACTGCAAAAATCAGTGTCCATCAAAGCTAAGTGACCAGGAGACAACTAGTCAGAGAGACACCGGGAATGGCAAAGTTGAAAGACACCAGGGTTTTATGAACAAGATGAACAGAACAAGATGTAGATGTATCAAAGATACTGCATGCATCTGGCTTAGAGGGTGACACATAGAAAGCTCTTTCTCAAAAAGGTCCATCTGGAGTCATGTACTTTTTTGGCAAACTTCAGTGGAGGCTGGATTCCACACTGTTTGGACTGTATGTAGTTAGATTAGTTGCCGTCTAATGTTACAGCATGAATGATCTGGCGATCTAGCTGAGAGTAACAGCAGGTTCCAAACCAGCTGTTTGGAGGTTTGAATTTTGAAGGTTTGAATTTTTGGAGGTGGGGCAACCCTTTCATTTAGACAAGGATCACAGATTGAATCTTCAAGGCGGATCGTGTGTGTTCTTTGCTTTTACTGGTAAGTGGGAAAGCAGAGTTTGTTACAAACAGGGAGATCAAAGTCCTAAAAGCAGACCAGCTGGGAATCAGCTTTGGTCCACATGGGAGGACTGCATGTGTTTGAAATGAAGCACCCCTTGGACTGTAACACATACGCTCACCCTTACAGGCCTTATCCTTACACTACACAACAACTACACAGCCAAGACCAACATAATACTGATTATTAGCAGTCCAGCATGATCTGTAGAACAACAGTCTCATGATGGTAGTCAGTGGTGGAAAGTAGCTACGTACATTTACACAAGTATTTTTATTTTGTGCAGCTGTTTACTTCCACTGCGTTGCATTTCACAGGGAAGTATTGAACTCCAATACATTTATCAGACAGTCAAGATAAGATTTTAGCAGTTTCCAGGTAAAGACCTTGCATCTCAACTTTGTTTTAGCTTGATCAGACAATACATTTGGTATTATTTAGAAAGGGAAAAGCTGGGTTTGCTCAACCTGAGGGCAGCACATAATCTTTCAATTGATCAGAAAGCATAAAAACAACCTTGATTTAAATAGTGTTTTATCTGCTTTTTTAACACTTCAAAATTTTCATTAATTCCCATTCTTTTTTTTTTTTTTTTTTTTCCCTTTCTTTCATTTTTTTAATGTTTTATCTCCAATTTAGTCATTTTCATAATTTTACACTCTGGAAGGAATCATTCCCAACTTTTACTTTTGAAACTAAAGTAAAAGTTATTACTAATGTTGTTTACTTTCACTTTAAGTAGACTTTTTGAACCACAACCACAGCCTTCACTCATAGTAGAATAATTTTCTATTGTCATATTATGATTTTTCCCTACAGCTGATTATTACTATTAAACTAGGGGAAAATTAAACATGATGGAGTAAAGAAGTATTTAGTTGAAAGCACAGAGCACATGTCATTGGAATTAATATGTGGCCTTCTCCATTGCTTGTTGATTGAGGCTCTTAACATTTATAGCAAGGCTTCAGGCTTCCCAGAGTGCATACATTCAGTATAAGCTGAGTGGTGGAACTATTTTTACTTGCTATTTAATAAGTATGTCTCAGTGGTACTATCCAGCAGATAATGTGAGTCAGATGATTTCTAACTGTAGCAGCAAAGGTTTCACAACAAGTGTGCTCCATATATCGGTGCTAACAAAGAATTAGCATCAGCATATTATAGAATTTTGACTAATACTAAATGAATATGTTAGGAAATAAGCAGCTGCATTATTTATAATGCACCATTTGATTTTGGGATGTGATATGCACATTTTGAATATGGTACAAAAATGATTTCTACATAGAAAAAGTCACATACCTCTGGAAAGTCTCATGTGGGGCCATAATTAAAACAGTAAGTGTTCAGTACATGGAGGGTTAATAGCATCCAGTTTGGACTCACAGGTCGTTTCAGTGATACATTAGTAAAAGGTGCCATCTAGAGGATATATGGAACATACAGTGTACATACAGTAGGGCTTCTTTAGGGAACCACTATTACAGCCTTGTTGCATTATATACATAAAAACAGATAATATGCTGACACAATTGTAATATCATTTTTCTCATTAACACTCTGTAGCCAATTGCCAAAAGCAAAAGTGGCACAAGATGAAAAACAATTTAAAGGAAAAATAAATAAATTTTCAGTGAAACTGTTAAAGTATATAATATTTGGTGTATAGTGTTATTCTTCCATTCTGATTCCCATAAAAGCATTGACAATAGAGGGAACAACAGTTCTGTTTTATTGACACTGGATAAACTGAATAATTTCAAATGCTTCTTCGGAATGATGAGTTCAGAATTACACACAACCTTTTGTTCATTTTAAAGGCTTGAAAATATATGTAGCATCTGTAAAATATCCACTGTGTTTATCCCAATGCTACTACTAAGCACCTCTTTATTTTTTGCTTTGAGATGGACAACAGAAATGTGGTGAGCATAACTGCTCCAGCACCAGAATACCACCTGCAGTACCTCCTGTACACTTTTTTTGCCTGCTAGTAAAGTGTGGAAATCTGTTCAGCTGGGAAAGGTCAGAAACAAGCACAGTTTTGGTGAATAGCCAACTCAGCTCCATCACAGCTTTTCTCCTTTTCCACTACCTGAGTGAAAGCAGCACAATGAAAGGTTAGACACCACCTGCTGGATGTGTTGTAGGATTCAGATATGTAATCTAATAGATTGAAGGAGATGTGGCAAAAATGTGTCACCTTTACAGCAGGTTGATTAAAGGTCTCAGTCACATGATCAAATTGCATTGATTCTCTGTAGAAATTTCCATTCATCTTGCATATCAACAGGGTATCATTATTGGTACACATCACTTTGAGAACACTGATCTAAGCAAGCTGAAAATGGTGCAATGATTCAACAGCTCAGTTATGAAAGATGGAGCAAAAGTCAGACAAAGCTTTATTTTTCCACAGTAGGTTCACTCAGTATCAGTGCTCCTTTACAAAAGAACCCCACACACTTATATATGCACACAGTCACCCCTGAAAGCCCACAGTACAGGCACAGGCTGATCTGCTGGACACTGAGCAGCTCCACCTGAGCAGCTGGAGGATAGTTACTTTGCTCATGGACACCTCAAAAGTGGTAATAAGGGAGGGGCAAGTACTGGACAGTTGTTTCTACCCCCAAATTTCTCTTGTCGGGTGGGGATTTAACTGGCACCCATTCCTGTATTCAGAGCTTCACAGATAGCCATTGAAAAGAGCCATAAATTTGGACTTAAAATATTATTTAATTTTTTTTACAGCCTGATTGCCACAAGATCATGTATGAACTAAATATAAAAAATAAAAAATGCACCACTGTCATTTGCAGTGTCATTTACAGGTATATGTCATGGTGGTGTTTAACAGCATAGATGTACTCAAAATGGTATTTTATTAAAAGCTCTGATGGAGGAAAAAAGAAAGAAGAAAATACTTCTGCATACAATAAGCATAATATAACAAAATGTGCTTGCACAAAGTGTCAATCCAGGAATTTCTAGTTCCACAAGCACCCACATAAATGTAAATTGACCATTTGCTGCCCCCTAGTGTCTCAAGGCTGTAGTACAGTATTTATGTTGACAGCTGAAAAGGTGAGGGCCAGGAAGAATAGGTTAAAAACCTCCTGCAGCAACCTCATCGGAGGAGTAAGTGGAGAGGATGATAGGAAACAGAAAACACACTTTCTTGTTTAATGTTACAGACTTTTGGTGGAAATACGACTTATTGGATAAACAAACTGAGACAGCCAAAGGTAAGAAAATACATAGAACAGAATATATTCTAATATTTATATCTGGGATTTGCCTCTTGGGACCAAATACCATAATATTTACTCTTTGAAACTGAGATTTTAAATCCCCTTGCCCATGCATCTACCTGGTTCAAAGCTATTTGAACTTGAGAAGCCAGATAAGCCAGATATGTTTCTCTACCCTCCAGATGGCGCCATCAGTCTTTAACACTGCTTTCTCATTTCACGTTTAAACCTTTGGTACAATCTAACAAGCTATCCAACAGCTGATGGAGTTCAGGTGGCTGCAATCTCACACAGCACTCTATGAAAACACACTCAACCGGAAGTAGATCTCAGAGTGACAGTGGTTAGCAGTTTTTCCAAAATAAACAAGGTGACAAAATAACACAACTTCCTGTATTAATCAAATGTAATGTATATAACTTTACAGCACAAAATTCGTGTAAGTGTGTGGAGTGCTGCCTTTTCACCTTAGTGAGGAGAATGCTTTCCATCTCCCTCACAGTTAATTATACTTTGCTGGAAAAAAAAAAAAAAAAAANGAAAAAAAAAAAAAAAAAAGTTCTCCATAATGGATTTACAGGATCTCAGCCAGAGATACAGCTTGTATCGCAGTAACTCAAATGACACCAGAGAACATGTAGCATATGTTCTTTCTCCCCTCTGTCCAATATATACTAACTAGACAGGGTGTTATGACAGAGTTGGCCTCCTGCCATTTCATGGACCTTGAGGGTTTTTAGGTTACATCATTCTTGTTCCCGATCAAAATTGACCATTTTTTTTCTTTGAGTGTTTCCTGAAAAATGTGTAAGGCCATGACATGAAACGTTCCTTTAGGCCATTTGGGAAAAAGTGGGCCCCCATATAGTTCTTACGGTAAATTTTGTTTTTAATGAAAAAAAGTTTGAGAAATGAGATCATGATGGACAACACTGCAAAATTAAATTCAAAGATACACGTGCTATTGTTGACCTGCATGCTGATATCAATGTGAAAGAAACATCCTTTATTGCACAAAATTCCAACTGTTCTTTAGTCAGCTTTATGAAAGTACTGTCCATTTTTGAGAAGGATTGTAGAGATGCTTATAAAAAGAAACTGAACCTGGAATTTTAAATATAGATATGAGCAAAGAATCTGAGAAATGACCCAAGTTTCTCATATTCTGCTGTTAAAACTATCACCTTGAGCCTTACAGTAGAAGTTAAAATGATGGATTTCAGTTCAGGTAGGATGAAAATGTTTACTATCTAAAATCTATGAAGGCCTGGAAGTCCAAAATAGAAAGCTGTTTGCATGAGCTCAAATATTTGTACTTCATGTGTTTGAAGAGCTGAATCAAAGTATTTCTATTGTAGCAGCTGAAACCTTGAAGGCATTTTCAGATGTTGCCTGTCCTGTTGGAAATGTCAGGAGATGTCTCATGGAGATTATAGACTTGAATGTTGGGTGTGTGTGTCCGTGTGTGAACTGCAGTACAGTAAGGAACACAATGTTATCGCTTTGGAGCTGTGATTGCAGACTTCCCCTCAGTACACCTCAGAGCAGCACACAAGCCTGAAGCAGCTTTTTATGCTTACTCTCTCTAAAAAACATAAGATTAATCTAAATATACTTTGTCTACCTTGAATGAATGCGTGAAAGTACTGTGGAAGCTTTGAGCGCTACTGTTGTGACAGAGGGCTGTAATCTCACTCTATAATGAGATCTTCTCCATGTCAGACTCCATTTCAAATCCTGTTCAGCAGCAGAGATTACATTTACTCAAGTACTCGACTTACGTTCAAATTTCAAGTCTTATACTTTTATGCTTGTACTAGTTACTACCATTTTTGTGAGACTTTCAGGGAGAATTACTGTACTTTTTGCTTTATATTTATGCCTTTACTTTGCAGAATCAGATTTTATATTTAAAACATGAGATATGATAATAAAATATAACTAATTTTCTTTCCTTTTTTCTTCCCCCTTTTACTCTTCATTTCTTCCTTCTTTCTTTTTTCCTTTTTACCTTTGTGTTTCTCTTTCAGTCCTTCACCTGACAGAACAACTGAAATTCAGTACGGGTACTCTTGATACTTGAATACAGCTACTTGTTGATTTCTTTCACCTAATGGAAAATTCTGAATGCAGGACTTACTTAAGTAAAGAACTTAACTCCAGGTGTGGAGGCTGAGCATCTGAGGTTGGACTGGAGATTCACTCCAAATAAAGAATACAAAACGTAGATTCTCAAATCGAACCAGACAGCTTAACGTTCCCATCTCTCCTCTGTCCTAGTCTTCCAACTTTTCTCCTTAGCACACTTAGACCCCCAAGAGAGCCAGATTATTTCTGACTGCTCCTTAGGTCACATGTTCAATGTGTTCTGTTGCTTAGTTTGCCTTCCTCACGTGGCAAACCACTTCCAAGCAGATGAGTTGGAAGGGCAGGCTGTAAACAAGACGAGGGCTTTAAGAAATGCAGGTGCCGTTTGGTGCGGTTGGAGAAGATGGATCTCTCCCAGAGAGCCACAGCCAAGTTCAAGGCGCTCTGCTCAGCCTCAGTGGAAGGGATCCAGAGGATGTCAGAAGAGAGGCTTTTTAGAGATGAGTGTGTGCTCACACAGATCCAGCTAATAGTGTCAGCATTAGCATGTGTATCTGTTTCTTCTTGTCCATCTCTGTGCATTAGGGTGTGTTTATGGTCCTGAGGTATGCTCGACACAACTGGAGGAGGATCTCTTCGGGGTTATAATCCACTCACCCACAAACCCACATCTGCTTTCACATAGTTTTTTCTGTCCCAACTGTATTTCACCTTTCTTCACCGCCCATTAAATGTGACCGAGCTAAGTTAACATGCACCATTTGGGCCTTTTGAGTGTAATGCTATCAGCCTGGCAGCTGTGTTTTATCAGTTTAGTTTACTCCCTCACTGTGTGATCGAGTAGTCAGAGTGCCTTAACATGCATGTTTTTACTCTATCAACACATCTGTTCAGCCAAGAAATAAACACTTCTCCACTCTCATTTTCCCATTTCAGACAGATGAGCAGGGCAGGAGGGTGGTACCTGCTCTGTTTTCTGAGTATTAGAAATGCATGGTGCCTGCTACTGTAAGGTTACGTTCACATTACAGGCCTTAATGCTCAATTCCAATTTTTTAATCAGATATGATCTTTTTGTGTTGATTGATCACATTCATGTTGGTAAGTGACCTGTATCCGACACCAGTGTGAACACCATTGAGGTCCTAAACTGCCACGTGTGCAGATGTAACTAAAATATGAGCCACATGCGTACAAGAATAATAACCATAACCGTCATTTTTGTGCAACAGTACAGACATGGGTGACATCGCTGTGCAAGCTACATGGCCAGGATTATTTGTTGCAGAGGTCGGAAGACAATGCAGATAATAAGGATGAGAATGAAAGCGAGAAGGCAACAAAAAACGAAAGTCATAGCAGCTGCTCTGTTAGCAGCTGTTGCTGCATGTCATGCAAAGAGAGGTGTGGGTACTAGGGTGGAGCCAGCTTTGGTGGGACCACCATGTTCAGAAGTTCACAAAGCAACAGTTCACTGAAAACTTTCAGATGTCTCCTTATATATCTAACAAATTTAAAACTTCTTCATCTCTCCACTGGCCCCCGTCCCTGTTGTTGCTCTTCTCCATATTTATTTTTACCAGACTGCTATGAGGCGCTGACACTGAATGAGGAAGACGTGTGGTATGCACATGCGCACAGAAGTGAGATGTCAAAAAAACCCCACATGAATT
The DNA here is from genome assembly GCA_014773175.1 of Lucifuga dentata. Taxonomy (NCBI): domain Eukaryota; kingdom Metazoa; phylum Chordata; class Actinopteri; order Ophidiiformes; family Bythitidae; genus Lucifuga; species Lucifuga dentata. The sequence goes on along the minus strand of VXCM01002780.1, from coordinate 69,624 downwards.
CCGATCTGAGCGGTCAGGCAGCGGTCGCATAGCCAGAGATTGGATATGGATCGGGTCTAGGACCACAGATCTGATATGAAAAAAATCAGATCTGGTTTGTTCACACTGCTGTGAAAAAATCAGATCTGAGCCACATGGAGGCAAAAAAGAAAAAAAAAAAAAAAAAAAAAACACAGAAAAAACAGAAAAAGAAAAAAGAAAAAAAAATCAGATCTGTGTCACTTCAGCGAGCAATGTGAACGTAGCCTAAGAGGAGGTATGCCTTGTTGAGATATGTGGAATGCAGTGGTGTGAGGTCAGGGCCAGCAAGGCCTTCTCTGCTGGCCTAGAGATTGTCAGAATCATCAAATTATGTTTTTATAATTTAATATATATTTTATTAATGCTATATGTATTTTACAAAGTTCATTCCCATCAGTTTTGTTATTACCGTCATTTCATCGCTACTCAGCTCATATAAATTAGAGCTTTTATCCAATCAGATTTTCCACCTGTGCTGTCTCCGGGTGAAAAANGGGTAAAAAAATCTAGCCTGAGGCCTTCAGAATCTCAGTGAATCTCCTCTGCTATTCAAGCAAATGGAACGATGTTGTTGATTGTCATATATTTTAACCAATCAGATTTTGAGTTTGCCGTGTTGGGCGTATTCTTTACACTCAGGGCCTTCTAGCTGGCCTTGGCCTACGTCATCAGAGTACAGCATTATGCTGCACAGCTAAACAGCCTGCCAGAAATTCATTAGTAGAAGAAGAGAGCCTGTTAGCTTAGCTAACTCAAGTAAACCTAGCTAGCACGTAACGGAGCATTAATGTTTATTTAAACTTTCTTTCTTGACGTTTAGATTTTTAGATATAGTGCTTTAGAGTTTTTGTTTAGATTTTTACTTAGTCCTGTTGTTGTTTTTTTTTAACGCACAATGGCTGAAGGAGGAGAAGAAATGGATTGACTGACCACTCTTTTTTCACATTTTGGAACTGAAATGCACCGATAATGTAAAGGAGGATGGACTTTATCTTCAGATGACGAGCAGCTTTGGTAAGTTTGATGGATTTTTATGTGGCTGGAATCTGTGGAGAAGCCTGTTGATACAGTTTGTGTTATTTATGTTTTACGGCATTTTTGCTTGCTCGCTGGTCGTATGAGCAAATATGATGGTTGTTGTGAGTTTGTTCTTGTTTCTTTGGTAATTAAACTGATTTAGGCTATGCCACGTTTGTATATGATGCAGCATCCTGTCATAATGCGTAATAATACTACAGATATAGCCTGAATGCTACATACATCTGCATTTAGTGTGTTGTAACTGACATAGGTGTTGATCCTGGTGTTAAATCACTTTATTCCACTCGATAAAGGTTACTGTCACTGTGAATATGGGGTGGTTACGTCGAATAACAGCAGCATATAGCCCTAGTGTCATGCTGAGGTTATTAGAAGGTGGTTTAATTGTGGGAGGATCGCATTGAAGGCCTAGGTGTAAAATGTACGGCCCGCCACTGGTGGAATGTGAAGTGTATTTGCATTTAGCTCTGAATCAAACACAAACCCAGACAGAGGTCTTAGATCATAGTTTGAACAATCACTAATCATCTGCCTAGACAGCTTTATCCAACAAAACCAAACCAGAACAAGCTGAATACATGGACAGAAAAGTAGTCATGCTGTATCTTAGACTTTAGCATGCCGGCCTAAAATGCCAAGTCCAACCGCAGTTCACCTCAGGAAAATTCACCAGTACGTGTGGTATGACTGCAAATGCTCCTTATATGGGTGAATGGAAAAGAGGGTGACTTCGCTGTTGCAACATATTTTATTTGTTTAAAGCAGAAAAATAAACGAGGAACAGTATGAAAAGGAAGGAGAGAGTATGGTATTGTGTCTTTCTTTTCTTTATTCTTTGATATGTTTACACTGGCTGATAAGGAAAGGTAAAAAAAAAAAACAAAAACCTCAACTGTTACACAATCTGCAAAGTTTTTGTCTATAGGTGCTAAATTTGCCTTCCATTCATTCACGTTCTGCCTTTCTCTACACAAATAAGTCGTGGCAGCTTCTGATCTGGATTACTCCACAAAGTCAGAATAAAACTGGGTTAAAAAAAACAAAAACAAAAAACTCCCCCCCCCCNCCCCCCCCCCCCAGCCCCTTGCCCCATTAGAGGTGTGTAGAGACACTCTTGATCTCTGTTGTCGTGTCCTTATAAGACAAAGTGACCCGTTCTGACCTCCATCTATCAGCTCAGACTCACATATCGTCTGGTACTGTCCTGCCTCTGTCCTCCCGAGGAGAGCCTTCTGATAGCGAACACACACACACACACACACACACACACACACACACACACGAAGAGACCACACTGGCCTGACTTAATTAAAAATTACACTCAGTCATCTGTCTGTGTGAAGTTCTTTGAGACCAGGTCTGGATTTCATCCTAGTCGGCTGGTGGTGGCATGTGTAATTGTTTAGACAATTCCTCTTCTAGATTGTTTCATCATATTGCAACTATGCAACTTTTCTTTTTGTTGTCACTGGGGTTTGGTTAAGTTTTGGGTAAAGATTGGAGTTATGAATACACTGGTCATGGTAATCTCAATGCAATGTGTAGATTTGATGAGAGTACGCTCTTGAGAAAGGTCTGTATTAACTCCTTTGGTGTTGAGAATGTAATCCTGATATTTGATACTTCATTTGTTGAACGTGTTCTGGTCTTTTCATTGCCTTGCTGTTTCCATCCCATACTCAACACAACAGAAACTAAATGTAAAGTGTCATTAACCTTGGTCTAAAATGTTTGGCAACCCTAGATTGTAAATGGGTCTCTGTTAGCAGTGAAACCACCTTGGTCTCCAATGGTCTTTTGTGCTGATGCACTCAGGAAAATCTGCATGTAAAGGAAACTGAAGAACGTTTGGTTTTATTCCACAAGCCATAGTGAAGTTGCACACGATCTTCTGTGAGCAGTGTTCTAGCTATTGTTTTTAACTTTTTACAAACCATGTCGTTTCCTGGTGCGAATTTGAATGAAAAATGTTCAATCTTAGGGTCTGTTTTTTGCAGACTTGCTTGGAATGAAGGATTAATGCAGTATTTTAAAGTGGACATGAATCATGTTCTGGAGATGTTAATTTGATAGAGTCATGTGGGTGAGCAACTCGTTGTGCTGCAGCCCCCATCCTTGTGGTACACTGCTGATGCTGGGAAAGGGAAAAACTGACAAAGACTACATTTGTTTTCACACTAGTGCAAAGAAGCAAAGGTTATGCAGGCCTGTAGCCAGGATTCAAACCTGTTGCCACAAAGGGAGTTTGCTGCCTCACCATTTCTTATAATTATGTGAAGTCATTTCCTGAGCGTTTGCTCGCTTTGTATGTGTTATGCAACAAGGCCATATGCTTCCAATCCTTGGTGAAAGAGCCAAAAGAAAAGAAGTGCAAGAATTTAGCAGAACCTCTTATCTTCCAAAGCACAGATAAACACATCAGGGAATAGCCAACCCCTTCCCCTTCCTCCTCCTCTTCCTCCTCCTCCTCCTCCTCCTCATCTCCCAAGATATTGGATTTGGATAGATAAATGATGGTAGGAAAGAAGAAATGCACAAAGATTATCCTATCAAGAATATGTATGTTCAGTATCAGTGATGTTTAATTTCTTCATGCCTTAACCATAAAACTATTGTTTGGTGTTTTCCCAGACAGTTGCATCCTTCTTCTATGCTTTTTGTGTGTCCTTGTCATAATCATTGTGGCCCGCAGCCTTGGCTTCAGCAGCTATGGTACAATAATGACAGTAATACTGGTGTAACAGCCCAAGATATACCCCCTGCCCAGATTATCCCTGGGGTTAAAGTGGGCTAGCCTGTTTTATAACTCGGGTATATTCTGGGCTAGTCCAGTTTAAACCTCGGGCTGTTATTTAGGGCTAGGCTATTTCATACCCCCCAAGGCCAGATTATACCCCCACACTCAGACACACAATATTCAAGGATACATAAGTTTTTGGTTTTATTTCATAAAGTCTATGTTGCAGTGACATGTTATTTTTTAAATTATGATGGAAAGAAACTCTGGACATTGAAACACAGACTAACTTATGAAAAACACAAGGGTATATAATCTGGACTAGTGGGGTATAGTCTGGTCTAGGTCAAAATATACCCTGTGGTATAAACCAACCTGGGCTATTTTAAACATGGGATATATTTTGGCCTAGACCAGACTATACCCGGGTATAGTTTGGCGGGGGCTTAATCTGGCCTGCTACACCAGAGCTGATGTTGTGATGTTGTTCATTGCCGGGATTACATATCCACTCTGTAATGCTGCTCAGTGGTCTCAAAATGATGATGTCACCATTCACAGATTTTCCACAGCAGAGGGCCTGAGGAAAGGCAGCAAGTGGGCATGTGTGAGTCTGTGATGTGCAGTAAGCGTTTGCTTAGGGAAGAGGACCATGTTAAACAGAACCACAAAAGAGAGGTGCTGTTTTCATTGGTTTTGTCTTCAGGGACTCACCGTCTGGGTCAGAGTTATTTAAGTCAATAGTGAAGTCTGTAACATGTTTGTACACACACACAGAAACACACTATAAAGTGCCCAAATATATTCGAGGCATACCACTATAAACTGCAGCTGTGCATTTCAGAGGAGACTCATTTATTTATACTTTTTTGATGGTTTCTTCCTCTTAAATGTTAGTAAGGAGAGATAAATTGTACAAGTCGGGGAAGGGAAATGGAAAGAATTAGGAAACCCAAGGAAATTGTGTTCTGCTTGTATGAAATTACGGTATTCAGCTGGAATTATTCACCACTCGCGTTAACTTTTGGGAAGCCGAGAACTTTAGGGAAAATTTTGCTGGGAAGTTGATTTGTCTTCATCTCTTTCCTGCAATGAAAACAGTTGGACAGCAGGGAGAAGAGGAGTTAAAGTGTTACTGCAGGAGAATTTATGACCCTATTATTTCTGCCAAATAATGATGTCATGATATCTGAGTCACTGCTCTTGCTAATAAGTTTGATAATTAGAAAAATAAGATGCATGTGTCCTTTGATGTATAGCTGTTGGAGGAAAAATTAAAGTCTCATGTCTGGAAGAGGGATTGGAGAAGACAAGGGCTTAACAAAAAGTAAACAGCACTAAGATGCCATCATTTAGACACATTCCTATTGCTGTGGCCAAAATATCACCAAAGATTTAAAAGAGATTCCCAGAATTACCTTTTCAGGAACAAAGAGCCATTTATAAACTGCTAATTTTGTGTGGAAAAGCAAAAAAACAAAAAACAAACAAAAAAAAGTTATAAAGACTTATATTTTTACACATTTTGACGTGTTTGCTAAAATGTTGTTTAGGCAGTATGATGACTCCTCTGGCCATACCATAAAACACTTCTAGACTTCCTCTTTGGCTGTAAGACAACCAAAGCATCTCCACAACAAACACACACTTTCACAAAGGTTTACACATCATCATCACACTGTCTACACCAGAATTTATATTTAGTTCCTGCAGCTTTCAGGAAACCACTTATGAAATATATGTTTCACTTATGAAACTGCTTTGTCTAAAGCTTTTTGAATCCTTAGTTCAACTACAGTTCAAGCTGATATTACGGTATCAACGTAAATATCCAAAGAAAAGTATGTTAAATCTGCAGGTTTAGAAATCACTGATATGTTACTTCCTTTACCTATAGTATGTGGAATGAACTTTGACCTTTCTGTTTGGTCACTGTTTCCACTGAATTCCACTATACTGTGCCAACATCTGATGAGCTTTCATCTTCTCACCTTTAAATCAGAAACTGGCCTGTGGTCTGATGTCATCTGGTGGAGACCTTCAGGGGAGGATGCGCTTTGTAATTATCAGAGGGTAGCAATGGAGGGAAACATCAAACACACTTGCACACAAAAACACACAGGCATACACATGTGCACATACATATAATCACCATCATTATCTCATACTTAATGTTTGAGGAGTGCTATCATTAACTATTAAGGCTCGTAAAATTAATTAGGGTTACTTCAATTACAGTTCAATTATATTTTGTATGACACGTAAATACAAAGTCAGGGTTTAGTTATTGATAGCAGCTTGTTACATTTTTAATTAATGATCTTTCATAACATGTAGAAACTAACGGATTCTCAGGGAATCGCATACCTCCACCAAGACCTAACAGTCCTCTGATTTTTCCACTATAAAGCCAGACTTTTACTATTGTTGCCTTGAAATCAAATGTGGAAAAAGATTTATCATGCAGATTCATTCTACAGCATTATTACAGACATCATCTTCTTTTGGATCTTTATTCTGTTAAAAATATGTCAAAACTGTTTTATACACATTGGTGGTAGTTGCATGTTTCTGACCTTATTCATTAATGTACAGTGATTTCAGAAATGTGACCCTTATAATGTGACATTATAGGGAACACGTGATTTGTCTGTAAAAATGATGTTGTGTAGCAACAAAAATCTGCATTTCATCAAGTCATTTTGAAAGCCTAATTTTCAGTACAGGGAGATTATTTTCAGTACAGGGAGATTATTTTCCTTTTTTCCAGTACAAATAAACTTAAATCGGAAGATGCTTCAACAATTTATTGTCAAGTGATCTATATTTTGATTGAGTCCCTAACACTCTGTAAATAACAAAACGAGGTGTTTCTGCCATTTATGAGGCCTTGTTGTTTTTTACAGGCTTGGTGAGATTCCCACAAGCTAAAGTTTGGTCCAGAACAGAAATCCCAGTTACTGGCATAACTGAGTAATGACGCAGTAAGTCATTTACTGAATTATTTTATTTTGTTTCTGAGAGTGTGAGGGTGTTTCTTGATAGGCTTGATAGGCTACTTGCAGCGGTGAACTCTAATGGTGTGTGCGCTTTGGGAAACTCCTTCCAGTAAATGTGTTCTCCATGCAGAAAAGTACTCTGCTGGGAAATAATCAGGTCTGTCATTGTGCCAATCACAGACTGTGAGTCATTGGCATAGCCCACCTATGATTTTATGTTCTGCATTTCTATACATGTACAGTAAGTCAGAGCCAAGCTTGGACATTGTTAGCCCAGACAAAAGCCTGGAGTTGTTCAGTATTATGCATTTTGGTTTATTTGTGTCTGAGTCTGAGAAGTTAAAGCTGAAGTCAAGTAAATGATAGTGAACACACTGCAGGCTCAGAGTGCTGTGGTCATGGTGTTTGGCTCTCTGTGGCACGGTCATTAGAACATTCTGGCAATTCCCTCAGAAAACAGTGTTATGGCAAATAACTGAGGACTGGAAGCCTCACATGGGGCCAAATAGAGACTCATTCAGCCTGAGACCAAAATAAGGTAATGGAGAGGTAAGAGGAGCATGAGGGATGATGTGATACAATGTGGAATAATAATCTCACGCCCACTGTGTAAAACATGTAGAGATTTGAAATTTGCCTGAGCTATCCATCACAGTAAATATTTAGCTGGCTTTATTTTTGTCAGAGTTACAAAGTTACATGGATAGTAACACATGAACTGCTCCTGTTTAGAAAACCTGGAGCATTTATGAAAATTCGCCATTCAAAATTTAGGCACTGGCTCCTAACAATATTTATTTATTTATTTATTTATTTTTTACAAGAAACTACTAAATTCACATTAAAGCCACTGAAACATTTGCAATGCTGCAAAAACAAACTAACAAACAAAAATAATGCATTGATCCACTTATTCTCCCCCTTGCTGCAGGACTACTGTGCACACTAAGTGAAAACAGGACATTTTAGGTCTGGTCTGTTTAAAGTCACCCTCCTGAAAAGCCCTCTCTCTTCTGATTGGCCAGCTGTGACATGCAGGCTTGTCAACATTATATTAGTTTCATACTGTTAAGTGTACCGGGTGTGTAACATGTTGATGTCAACATTTTACTAAAGTAAAGGGCCAATCAAAAGTGAACTGTTCAGGGCAGTACAGAACATATGGGTTTGACTTACTGTACTGGATGCATTTCTTTCAGCCTCAACCACAAGTTGTGCAATTTTGACATTGCTCAATATGCACTTCCTGCTATATTACATTATAAAATGAAAAAAAAAAAGCAGAATATGTAGGAGNCAATATGCACTTCCTGCTATATTACATTATAAAATGAAAAAAAAAAAGCAGAATATGTAGGAGTGCTTTAAAATTCTGGGATGTTTGAGGGTCCTTGATTGCATTATTTAGCAAAAATGTTTGAAAATTTTCTAAAAATTTTTTCTGTATCTGCATTATCACATGATGGTAATGCAGCTTTAACAAATGTATGGATCACAAATGAGATTTCCATACCAAATTGGTCAAGGCCTGAGGACTACCAACAACCACTACTGGTACTGTTGGCCAACAGGGTGCTGGTGGAAACTACGCTACTGGATGGAAACAGATGATCTGTTGTGGTGACCCCTGATGGGAACAGCCAAAAGAAGAAGAAGATTACCACATGATAATGTAGCTTTGACAAAAAATTAAAATGGACTCATTGTTCCTTGCAATGGATAATCTATTTCAGTAAAGATCCAGATGTCCGACAGTTAATTTCATAGCAAATTGAAATGACTGAAAAACCAAAACCGGCCTGAAAGAACATCAGCCTACAAACAGACAACATGCTTTGGAAATCCATCAACAGTCATGCAGAGGTGATTTGAGCTTACAAACGCAAAACCACAGAATGGTCCTTTACTTGTTATAATACTTTTTTTTTTTTCAATTTATCAGCAGTTGTCTTTGCAGGAGAGATCACACTTTACAGCCCCAGCATCATCACCACCCTACCAATGCCCAAAAATGCCATTATAGCCCTCCTGCTAGCCAATGACAGAATAAATATCTGGGTGTGAACTCTGACCCAACTTCTTCCCTCAGCAAATTTACCTGACAGAAGCTGCTCAGCCCTTCACCACAACACCCCCCCCCACACACACACACACACACACACACTGCTCACACAATAATGCAGAACACAAAATCATCTACGACAAAAAAGGACTATCTAAAAACAATAAATAATAAAAAGTAGACTTTTGCACAGTACTATAATCCTGTAAGCATACAGGATTTTTCAAAGAAACTTTTTTTTAATTATTTTATCCCAGAATTTAGATTTCTTCAATCCAAAGTCTCCATAATTGAAGTGTGAACAACCTCTAATAACATGTCGCAAATTAATGTAAATGCATAAATTATAATAAACACTGACAGCTCCGACAGATGTGTTTGATACTTGAGTAAATGTCTGGTGATTCAGATTTGCTTTTACATATTTGAATGCAGACCTTTTACTTGTACTGAAGTATTTTTCCCATTCTGCCATTAGTATTCTGACTAAAGGACCATACCAGCGATTGTGCATGTTTGAGTCCAATACATACAATCCACATACGTGTACTGACAGCCATTTCCCAAATATATGACTTTAGCAGTAAATTTCAGATTTGTTTTCCTACCTTCCAGATTGATATTAGTTTTAGGTCATTCCAGTTTGCTATTAAAATCAACTTGTAGAGACTTGAAACATTCCTGAGATACATAATCCATCACAGTGAACATGTTAAGCAAATGACAGTCCTCTTTACAGTTCATAAGTGTTAGAAGGCAAAACATTGTATTTTAAGGTGGGTGTGTCACCTGAATATTTGATTTTGAAAGATTGGGGGATTTGAAAAAATAACAGGAAAACTAAAATACAGTTATATGTTTTGTTTAAATGAGTTGGGTTGGTTTTCATTTTTTCTTCACCTGTATTGCCCACCTTGTATTTTTGTATTGTGTGTTTGTACTCCATACCATTTTTGTGCTCAGGAGTTTAATAAAAATGAAATGAAATGAAATTGAAATTTGTTGTTACATAACATGACTGTGGATTGTATTGGGCTCAAACATGCATAATCACCGGTATGGTCCTTTAACTCAAGAATGTGAGAAACTTTTTCCATCACTGCACAAATGTGGAGGAGGGCAAAAACAAATATCCATGTACCTTGCAGACTGTGTTTGCTGAGGTGTCTGTCGTGTGTGTGTGTGTCATAGAGTTTGTGCACAGGGATTTCTGTGCACGTGTATATTTGTGGAGGTGTCTGAGTGCGTGCATGCTGAAGGGCCTGTGGCGGATGTGAGCAGTTCCATCAGTAAAGGTCCTAAATAACCTGATTCACCTTTGTGCTTGTAATGCTCTTCCCAAAACAGTGTGACTTCACCTGGGACATGTCAGCCGGCAGGTAGGCTCCACCTCCTACAGGTGAGCTGGCATGTCACTGCAGTCTAGACAGTAATGAGTGAGTAATGGTGACGCTTACAGCAAGGTACACAGTTAATGATATTTCCGTCACTGGTTTGGAAAACGTGTGACATCACTAGGCCTCTATTACAGAAAACATTCTCTTCAGTCAGTGATTTGTGACAAAGGGCTGCTCTCTTGGCAAGGTTTTGTTTTTTAGGATTTAAGAGCATACTAGCAGAGAAAGAGGGGAAAGGGGTGGAGAACAGGTCGACAATGAGAAAAACACGTCTGAGAGAGGGCGAGACTGAGAGGCGCTTTTTTTTTTTTTTTTNTTTTTTTTTTTTACTTGCTTAGGTCTCGTAAATCCTACTTTCTACTCCCCGTACAGGTTCAACCCATCAAAAATCCGCTTTGCGTCGCCAATGTCAAGAAGTTTTAGGAGGCAGACAGTAGTGCTGGAATGTACCACGTTCTGACTCAATCTGCAGATAAAAACACATTGTCTAATTAAAGTGGTAGTGAAACAGATTAGAATGGAAACTGTTCATGCATAAAGGCTGGACCTTTAAAAAGAGAAAATACCACCAATAAACCAGCTATGGCAAACACCCAGACGAGCTTTTACTGCGGAATGGAATCGTGTATTTACTTAACAAAAACAACCACAACATCTTTGGATTTCTTGTAGGTGGAATTAACTAAGTACATTTACTCAAGTACTCATTTATGTACACATTTCCATTTTGTGAGACTTCCAAGTTTTCAGAGGGAAATATTGTACTTTTTACTCCTCTACATTTATCCAGTGGATGTACTTTGCAGAGTCACTTTTGGGAAACTGTTGCCTGTAGGTGTGAATGAAAGTGTGAATGAGTGTGCCTCTATGTGTCACACTTGTGACAGGCTGTGAGCTGTCAGGCTGCGCCCTGCCTCTCATCACATTAGGACTGCGCCATCACTGACAAGTTTTAAGTCACGGCTAAAACCTTATTCTCCTTGGCCTTTTCAAACCAGCCTGACATTTGCATTATGTTTCATTGTGTCTTATCTTTCTGTTCTCATGTTGTCTCTTGGTGTTTTAATGTGTTTTATTTCTTTATTGAATATATTTATTTGTACTTGTGTTTTATAAAGTAGTTGTATAGAACTTTTTCACACTTTTTCACATTTGAGCCCAATAAATACTCATATACCACATTTTAGTGTTTGTGTTATTTTGCCAAATCTCCTAATCTTTCAAAATCAAATGTTCAGGTGATACACCCACCTTAAAATNTATTTTGCCAAATCTCCTAATCTTTCAAAATCAAATGTTCAGGTGATACACCCACCTTAAAATTTAATGTATTTCCTGCTAACACTTACACATAATTGTAGAAAATACGGCTATTTTAATTTCTCGGTAAAAGCATCTTCTCCTGTGACTATACTCCCTGATGGAGATACACTTTCATCCGTGTAGCTCCCTGTTGGATCGGTTTAATATTTCAACAAAAAAAAAAAAATTAATTTATGTCATGTTCACTTATTTCAAGCATGTTTCAAGTCTCTACAAGTTGATTTTAATAGCGTACTGGAATGAAGTGAAACCAATAGTAATCTGGAAGGTAGGAAAAAAACTAAAAACTAAAATCTAAAATGTACTGTTCCTGTAGCATGTTTTGGAAAATGGTTTGCAGTAACATAACGTACAGTATGCAGGTTGTATTTATTGGGCTCAAATATGCAAAATCATTGGTATGCTCCTTTAATTTGCATAGTATGCTATCCCTCAGATAATCTAAAAGCAGGGAAATCCCCAAACTGAAGATTCAAGATTTTCAAGCTAAACTAAACTAGACTTCTCTGAGTCCTTTTGCTTTTGATACTTGATTAAAATTTTGAATGAAGGACTTTTACTCGTAATGGAGTATTTATCCATTGTGGTGTTGATACTTTTCCTAAAGTGAAGGCAAATATTGCCTTATTAGCATATGCCTGTGCATACAGCAGTGACAGGTCTGCCCTCTCAAATAACTCTCTGTCTCGTTCCTCCAGCACCTTTGACGACAGCCAACTCGGTTAGAGGTGGAGAGGAAGGCAGGTTTTGGTGAGGGGACGTGCTCACATGTACGTCGCAGACACACACCAACAGAGTGAGTAACAAGGCTGACCAAGGCCAGGCCAAAATGGAGAATCACTCTGTTGGTGCTTACTGTAAGTCTGCTGGAAAAGTGCCCCGTCTGTGTGAATGTCATCATCGTTCCACTGGTGTCTAATCAGGAATTCAATTATGTGATGAGTTATGGCTGCTGTTTTATAAGACAATCAGTCTTGGTTTGCTTGACAACAGGAAAAGGCACAGACGTTGTCACATGGGTCCCAAATTCTGTGGATGTCTGTGAAGCTCATTTAGTAATTCTAACAAAGTGGCTATTTCTTCGTTCCAGCGGGTAAACAAGATGCAGACTTGTTTCCTCTACTTTTCCTGCTGATCTTTATTACCCACAGGGACAGTCAGACAGGAAAAGGACAACTCCTCCTTCCTACACAGAGTGTACTCACTGTGGCTTAAGTGCTGATTTGAGTATTTCCATTTTGTGCTACTTTTTACTTCTACTTTTTAGAGGGAATTTTTGTATTTTTCATTCCAATAAATTCACATGTGGTAACTATTTTACAGATTTAGATTAATTTCAACTGAATCTCAACATTTTTAGAAACGAAACAAACTCAAAGAGTTTATGCTAGCACAAATAAATAATACATGTAAGATTTCGATTTTTGGATGAAAAACTTTGTAGCTCCAGTTTTGGGGATTATCATTGAAGCATACTGTAAATCATGTGAGTGCACCAATAATTTAGCACTAGGGCTGTGCTAATGATTATTTGCTTTTCAAGTACTATTTTGAATCCAGGACCTAATGAGTATTTTTTGGATTGTTGCCAGGTAAAATTGTGCTTGAGCTTGTTGGCACAATGGATGTTGTAGACTTTACGCATAGTGTATAGGATCATATAATCTTTCAACTGACCTAAAAGCATGAAAATCATCCTGTCAGGTGAAAAAACCTTGTATCTCTACACCACCCCCCCCCTTTATTCTCTCAAAAACACACTGACACATGCACGTATGAATGGAAATGCAGGTGTGTAGCTGTTTGGCTTGTGCTTATTTACACCTGGTGACATGGTGTGAAAACACAGACAGTTTCCACGTCTCTGAAGGATAAGTTTTAAGAAAGACTGCCTTCCTGGTAATGGTGCTGTTAACATCTCGCATGACTAGTGAAAGTATAAACCATGACTAAAGTGAGGGCAAACAGCCGTCTATAGAGGTGGAACGCCTGGACGGATCCTAAAATAAAAGGTTAGAGAGGTCAGAGAGGCGAGGGAGAACTACCTCATGTTACAACATTCCAACGTTGAATTTTTAACTTAGGATTGAATAATAATCAATAATCAAAGAGAATTTGCAAGAGAGAGGATGAGAATTTTTCTGTCATATCTCTTTCTCTAGACTCGTAATGCTGAATTTCTTCAGAAGGGTGTGTGTCTGTGTTTTGTATGACTCAACGTATAATTCTGTTGAAGAGGCACATCAAAACCCCTCACTCATCAGGGCAACCCTCACTGTCACTCTCCAGCTGGCTTCACCCATTCCGGTTTCTATGACGACTGTGTATCGTAGCACAGTGTTGTGGAATCTTTGGGAAATGCTTTGTCAGAGCGCTTGACCGTGCACAGGTGACCTATAGCCTTCATCATCACCAAACCAGCAGACGCTTTTCACATCCTGTGCAGAAAATTCAGACTGATTCAGACTTGTGCAATGACAGGCAGCAGTGAGAATGCTGACGCCCGCAAATTTTGTTGCACAAGCATTTAAAGTTCACCTCAAGGCTGTTTTAAGTATGAATTCTGTCAACTTTTCTCTCATCTAAACGTGGGCGGTTCCTCGTTTCAAATTTTACTGAACACTTACTAATTCTTAACTGGATAACTCTAACAGAAACACAAGTAATGCCTTATTTACTGCTCTTGTGCTTGTTCACAATCACCAGGCAGCCAGCTGAAGAGCAGACATGGGTGTGACAGATGCTTATGGTCTCACCGCTCTTCATCTCACCCTCCACCCATCCAGGAACCTTACCAGGGTCCACCCATGTCCAGATGTGGAAAGTAACCAAGTTTAATCACTGCTGGACTCTGCATAAAGGCAGTTTTGAGGTTGTCATTTTGTGCTTCTTTCTACTTCAACTTCTCTGCATTTCAAACAGGAATATTACACTTTTTACGATATTTATGTATCTGACAGATTTACAATAAATGAGATAAAATCATGTTGCTGCTGTCGGGTAAAAACCTTGCATCTCAATCTTTTTTTTACATGACCATACCAGTGATTTTGCATGTTTGATCCCAATTAATACAATCCGTATGCACGTTACCTTACTGACAGCCATTTTCTAGAACATAAAACTGTATTTTAGTTTGTATTTAAGTACTCTTTAAAAATCAAATGTTCAGGTGATACACCCACCTCAAAATTCAATATTTCACATGATAACCTGGATATCCAAATGTAGACAGAATTGTTGTTTTTCATTTCTGTGGTAAAGCTTTTCTTGGAACTATATTCCATGGTGGAGACATATTTTCTTCCATATAAATCCACATTGGACTGGTTAAATTAAGTAACTTCAATAAAAATTTTAGACTTTTTGTTTGCTGTGATGATTACTTAACTCAAGCACATTTCAAGTCTCTACAAGTTGATTTTAGTAGAGCACTGAAATGAACTGCAACCTTCCCTGTAAAGGAGGGAAGAAAAAAAAATCTAAAATGCACTGCTACAGTAACATTTTTTGGAAAATGATTGGCAGTAATGTAACATATATGCAAGTTTATTGGGCTCAAACATGTAAAATCACTGGTATGGTATATAAAAAAAAAAGCTTTAGCCTCACTGGAGCTCGCCTGAATACGCTGCAACTATCTATTTCTCTGTCTCATCTATCTTCTAACCCTCTCAGCTTTCTTTGTCACTTCTACCCCACACCTGCCCTCCCCTCTCCTCTCCTCCCCTCCCCCTCTCCTCTCCTCCCTGTCCACCCTTCCAGCTGTGACCATCTGGCTCTCACTATCCAAAACTGCCCAGCCACAGTTTGGTGAAGCAAGGGTGGGGAACCACATGTTTAAAAAAAAAAAAAAAAAAANTAAAAAAAAAAAAAAAAAAAAAGCTCTGATGCTCTGCACATATTACATAAGTTTTTCTGATTTAGAAATCCTGGGAGACCTCACCCATGCCAGCTGTTTTCACCAATTTGTTTCCTTCAGTTGATGAAATACACTCATGATTTTGGCAATATGTTGTCACCACAGATTTAGTGTTTTTGTTTATTCTGTTTCATTTACTAATAATTACGTATAGTAATTCGCTAACTAATGATCTTTTAAAGGATACCAGAGTGTTTTCTATGTCTAACTATATTTTCCCTCCTTTCAGGCCTCTTTTGTTCCCCATTCATTTCTCTCTGGTCTGGTTACATTTTACATTTTATGTATATACACACATTATAAACAGTTTTATTACCAATCAGCAATATTGTGAGTTTTACAACAATAAATACAGACATGTTTATTTCAATGGATTATCTCATTCAAGCAAGTTTAAAGTCAATGTAGGCAGATTTTTAGGCTGTCATTAAATGAATCAAAATCAATAAATAGTAAATTGACAGCAAATTGACCAAAATATGTAAGTCAAAAGTGTGTGTGTGTGTGTGTGTGTGTGTGTGTGTGTGTGTGTGTGTGTGTGTGTGTGCGTGCGCATATAGCTGAGGCACTTCCCTTGCTGACTCCTGTTCACATCAAATTTGATGTAACTTTCTTATATCTCTGAGATCATTTAATGTAAATTACTCACAATAAGGATCAACAACAAAATCCCTGTAAAAACAACCAGAATGGAGACACAGTTTTGTTGCAACAAAAGCAAAGTACACAAAGTTAGAGAGAGAGAATAGATGAGGTGAATCATTTTGATACAGCCCAGGCTGCTTTCCAGAAGCTCAGACACAGACAGCTCGTAAATCTGATTGAGCCTCACGGTGCAGTGAGGCCGAGCAGCTCAGGAAATTAAGTCATCCCCAAAAACACCATTTCAGTAGGAACTCAATGTCTCTTTGTTCGCAAATATTTATATGTTCGTTTACACCAGCCCTTCCCTATATAGCACTTGTGTAGACTTCAGGAAGAAGGTGTTGTATAATGGCAGTGAACATGGAAGTAACATATGAAGTAATACTTCAGCTCCAGCCTGTCCAGTCTGTGTTTTGATCCTTGCTGCTGTTTCTCAAGTGGAAAATATGTCAAGCTTTCATCTTTGAGCCCCAGATACATTCACTTTGAAAACAAGGGTGATGTTTTTGCTGTTTTCTTCTTCTGTTTCCTGCAGAAATGGTTGTGTGCCGTTTGGTTCCTTAGAACTCTGGCACAACTTGTTCCAGAACTACTGTGACAGGAATTATTAGACCACAGTCTCAGATACAGAAGCTGCGCTCCAGACCAGAGCCATGAGTAAGACTGGTGGAACAGCAGCATGACATAACCAGAGCAGCATGCTGTGGGGAGCTTTACTATTTTTTCCCTGATTGCACACAGCATTAAAAAACATTTCACTTCTGGCAGAGAAATTACCCTTTTCAATCCTGTGCAGCCATGGCAAGCATCATTATGAACTATGTGGACACTCAAACCCACAGAAGTTTGTTTTCAAGATCAAAAGGTTTCCGACATCAGACTCAGTCACAGGGAAATGTGTATGTAATTATGTACAAAAATCTAGAATTTCATCTGATATAAAGGTGCAGCCATAAAATGACATATTAAATATGAATATTGCAGTGCAGCTTCAATTAAGTTTAATTAAGGGGAGATTTGAGGGGATATAAGGGACTTTAGGATTCAAGCAGGGGGGCATAATGTAAAGGCTTTCACTACAAAACAGACACAATCATTTGGGATATTTATTGCTTAAAATTGATAAGTAAAGCTTTCAAAATAAAACTAGTGCTGTCTTGAAAAACAGACAATTTTCTCCTGAAGCTTAAGTTTAGCCAACTATTACTCATGATGATCTTTGTTTATATACCAGTAATCATTTTGTGGGTGGAAGTGGCATTTTTTTCAGTTGTGGATGTCTCATTATGAAATGACATATTGCAGAGTCCAAAATGAAAACGTAAAATTAGATTTGGTGGAAAATGCATGAATACTTTGGAAAATGACCTAATCGAGAAAAGCACACTTAGCCTCAGTTTATGTACCCTTAACCTTTTCTTTATTCTCTCTCTCTCTCCCTCTCTCTCTCTCTCTCTCTCTCTCACACACACACACAGACTGGGCTAACTGAGACATGATGACAGATGAAGAAGGGTTAGACTGATGGATGCAAAGCAGGTGGAGGGGAAAATGGCAAAAGTAAAGGAAGTGTGTGTGTGGTGTGTGTGTGTGTGTGGGGGGGGTGATTGAGGGGAGACTGGGTGAGGTGTTAATTCATCTTGGAACACCTCGGATGTGTAGCTGTATGTGTATCCAGACATTCCTGTAGTCTGATATTCAACAAACATGATGAAAAACTGCAGTTATGCAATGAAACAACAGATGAGCTGAAGAAATGGGATTTCTTAACATGATGAGTATACAGTCAAGTCTTATCTGGACAGCAGCAGAACACACAGTCCAGTGTGGAGTTATACTTTTCATCATCCATCAGCACTGTCTAGTTGGGTGATGCCTGACATGTTCCTGATGCTCGGATGTTGTTGACCATGCTGTTCATGAAATATCTATTTAAATAATAGTTTCCCTTTTCTCACTATAATCTCTCTGTATACCCTTAGTGGGGATTTAGCCCTGCAAGGATTATGGTAGTCTATATTATGATATTGTGGTATTTAGTGGTTTAAGTCACCTCAGCCTCCGTCTTTTGTTCTTTCATGTGGGATGTTTCTTTCCTTTTGCACATTAAGTGTGTAGGTTGTCAGCATTGCTCACACTCGGGTGGGTCAGCAGCTCCGGTTAAGACCCTCCCCTCTGCCAGCCTGCTGTTATAAACGCAGCGCAGCCTGTCCTCTGTCGGCGCAGCAGCTGCGAGGCGGCAGACAGAACCGCCTGGAAAAGCAGCATTTAATTAAGGCGATAAACAAGATCTCTCTGAGCTAAACTTCAATCCGGCATTCGCTTCTTTTCTACTTTGCTTCCTAACCTGCTCATATTTTAATCTACTAAATTCTTTTAATATTTTTCCACAAAATGACTGGTGGCCCGCTGACAGGGTTGCTGGTTGCGCTGTGCGTCAGCGGCGCGGTGCACTGCTTACCCCAAAACCACGGCAAGAGCAAAAGACAAGCGGGCCAGTATCAGGTGTATCCTGAGCTCCACGACACAACTTCTCCAGGTAGGCACAAGGATGTCGAGCTTCACCTTTTTTGTTTGTCTTAAGTAGCTTAGTTTTTGATTCAACAACCTCTCCTCGTTGCGTAAAACTTTTCATGAAGATGCTGTAACTGCGTGATGGGATTCTCACAGTATCTGGGTGAAGTCGGCCCCTAGTTAACGCAAAACTCCGGTAAATTAGTCTTAGTCGTTTGCACTTAAAATTTTGTGCTGTTCTCATTTTTTTAGATAATAAAGAATATTTTACAGATCATTCTGAGGTCACTGAGCTCCCCAGCCTGCTCCAAATTGAGCCATAATGGTCTCGTTTGTTTGTGCTGGTTTTTGGGTCAGTTTGGAGGAGGTTGGGGGGACTGAGTGACCTCAGAATGAGCTATAAAATATATTTCAATGTCGAAAAAAAAAATGATAGCAGCACAAACGAAAATTTTAACAGCACAAACCAGCACAAAACTCAAACTATTTTACTGGAATTTTGCGTTAGTTGAAAGCCAACTTCACTCAGGTGTTTGCAGAAACTTTGTCATACTTTATTCTGCTTTATGGTATTTTAATGACCTTTTTTATTATCGCAAAGGGTATTTTATTATTTGTAATAGCTTTTATAAAACATTCCCATATGTTGTCTTCTTAGGCAGCTGTGAGGAAAACGGTCGAACGTATAGACTAAAAGAGCAGTGGGAGAAAAGCTACCTTGGAAGCACGCTGGTGTGCACCTGCGAAGGAGCAGCAGGGATCAAATGTAAAACTAAACCCGAAGGTCAGACATTTAAGCTTATAATCAATCCTCAAATTTTGAAACGCATGACAAAGAATTTTAATAAGATTCCGTACCAAGTCGAGGTACAAACAAAAAAGATCAATGCACATCACCAGTGCGCCTTTACGCACCAAAAGAGCTCCAAACAGGTTCACAGTAACAACCTGTAACGTGGTGTTTCCTCTGTTTTATTGCAGTGGAGGAGTCCTGTTATGATAAGTACAATGACCGGACATACCGGGTCGGGGAAACCTACGAGAGACCAAAGGAAGGGATGATATGGGACTGCACCTGTATTGGTTCTGGTCGGGGCAAGATCAGCTGTACTATTGCAAGTGAGTTTCCAGAATAGAAAACAGACTCTAGTGCAAAAAAACCAACAACGACGAGCATGGCATGAAAAAAAGAAAGGAAAAAAAGATTTCCTGTGGGTTCAAATTTAACTGGTTTCCATCAAGATTTGTATACAATGTTTTCTAAAACTATGAAGAACACATTGGAAAGTACAGTTAAATCAGGGTGTTTGACATTAATTTGAAAATTAATGCAATACATGAATAATGGACAATATTATAAAGGAACTACAATAAATCTCCACAATCTGTCATTCACAGATCGTTGCCATGAAGGTGGAAGGTCCTATAAAATTGGGGACACTTGGCAAAGACCTCACGACAATGCAGACTACATGCTGGAGTGTGTGTGTCTGGGTAACGGCAAAGGAGAGTGGACCTGCAAACCAGTGGGTGAGTATTTTAACCCAATAAATATCACCACTTCCCTTATAAATGCCGGAATACAGATTAATATGAAATATGACAAGTTAAACATGCAATCATTTGTAGCTACCACACATATAACATACAGGATAATTTCTCAGAACTGTTTGATGTCATAGTAAATATTTGACATCTGTCCACACAAACAAGGTGCAAGAGAACTCTTTGCCCATCTTACACCACAGTTATTGATTTTCTCTTTGTTTATTTCTAGTGGTTGATTTAGATGCTGTGAATACAAGTCAGATCTTACTGGAGGCAATTTGTGTCTCAGGACAAAGTCTAGATGCTTTAATTAAGACTTTATTGTCTTATGTATTTATTATTGTATTTTCTGTGCAGCCGAGCGTTGCTACGACAACAATGCTGCGTCGTCCTACGTTGTGGGGGAGACCTGGGAGAAACCGTACCAAGGTTGGATGATGCTTGACTGCACCTGTCTGGGAGAAGGAAATGGACGTATCACATGTACCTCAAGAAGTAAGCTGACTACACACACACACACACACACACACACACAGATGCATACAAAATATACCCTGATGTGATGGTTGCTGAATACTGTTGTTGTTTTCCAATCAGATCGTTGCAATGACCAGGACACCAGGAGGTCCCATCGTATTGGAGATACATGGACAAAGTTTGACGCAAGTGGAAACACACTGCAGTGCCTGTGCTTAGGAAATGGCCGTGGAGAGTGGAAGTGTGAGAGACACAATGCAGGCCGGGGTGAGACAAATGTTCCTGATGGATCCAGCGTTTAGATGTAGTGAATCCCTGACATGATGTTCCCACTCAGGCAGTCATCATTCTTTCAATCCTTTTGTGCATGCAGGCACAAGTCCTGTGGTGGTGACCCAGATCCATCCCCTGCCTCAGCCCCAGCCCCAGCATCCCACCGAGGGCACCTGTCGTACGACTTCTGGAGCTACCTACTACGACGGGCAGCGCTGGATCAGGAGCCAGGGCAACAAGCAGATGCTGTGTACCTGTCTGGGTAATGGAGTGAGCTGTCAGGAGACAGGTGAGTGTGAGAGTGAGCCAGGAAAAACGTTAATCTCAGTAGAGTCATGCGGTGACTTTGGATGGTTCTTGAAGAAAGGAAGAGTAAATGTTAAAAAAAAAAAAAGTGGGAATACATGAAGATGAAGGTTCTGATTTCTATTTTAGTCTATTGTTTTACTCTATAATGCATCTAGTACTCTGATTTAAATACTCCTTGTCCTGTCCGTACAGAGACCCGGTCCCAGGTGTATGGTGGAAATTCCAACGGCCAGCCATGTGCGTTCCCTTTTGTCTTCATGGGGAAAACCTATTACTCTTGCACTTCAGATGGACGCACAGACGGGCAGCTCTGGTGCTCGACCACCTCAGACTATGACAGCAACCAGCAGTATTCTTTCTGTACTGAGAAGAACGGTAAGACTCAGGAGAGGAGTGGTCAATATATAATCTAAACCGGTGTTTAGATTGTATATACTGACCCTTTAAAAAAAAACAAAAAACAGCTATTACCTCAAATTGAATAATTTATTTGTATAGTTGTGTTTTAAGTTGCTGAATATGTGCAATTCATACAAATATTGGTGATTAGCTATCAGGCTGAAAATACTGAGAAATCCATTTCCTGCAAATCCTTATGAGGACATGGAATTTTATGAGAAAATGAGAAATTTGGGGATGAGTAACAGTTGTGTTGTTTTCTTAATTGCAGCCATCGTGGCAACTCGAGGTGGAAACTCCAATGGTGCTCTGTGCCACTTCCCCTTCCTCTACAGCGGCCGTAACTACACCGACTGTACCTCCGATGGGCGCCGTGATGGCATGAGGTGGTGTGGTACCACCCACAACTACGACGCAGAACAGCGTTTTGGCTTCTGCCCCATGGCTGGTAAATATGTGTGTGTGTGTTTGTTTAGCGTAGAAGAGCTCTATCAATTGCCTGGCCTCGTACTGCTGAGTTGGAACTATAACATGCATTTATATTGAAAGTTGTCATTTAAAGCATGTGTGTCTCTAAGCAAGTTAACTGCATAAAATATAAAAATGTTTTATCAATAATTACTCATAATGCCAATTTAATCTTGAGAAATTTTCTGTTTTTTATCTAATCTTGTTCACATAGATATTAATGACTGCTGCATGGGTCAATGAGTGACTTAATGACTTCTTTATAAAAAACATGGGTGTGCAGTCATGGGAGAGACACAATTGCACACACACACACACACACACACACACATAGACATTAATTCAAAGCAATGTTGTAAGAAAACTGCCTGACACAATTTTAAACTTACTGTACAGTTTATTCGCATTTCTCATTCCTGTTCTTTATTTCTCTATGCAGCTCATGAGGAGGTGTGTACCACAAATGACGGCGTGATGCGCCGTGTTGGTGACAAGTGGGACAAACGTCATGATGTTATGGGTCACATGATGCAGTGCACATGTCTTGGAAATGGCAGAGGGGAATGGAGCTGCATTGCTTACTCTCAGCTGCGAGGTTAGAGCTTTTGTCCATATATCTTGAAGTTGTTATAATGTTCATATAATAACATAACGACACATGGTAGCATAACGGGTGTATGTTAACTGCAATTATTTCTTTACCTGCAGATCAGTGTATTGTTGATGGTTTGACCTATGAGGTAAACCAGGCCTTCTCCAAACGCCATGATGAAGGCTACATGATGAACTGTACCTGCTTTGGACAGGGACGTGGACGCTGGAAGTGTGATGCTATTGGTGTGTTCATGGTTAATTAGCTCGGCTGTTGGGGAGTGAAATGCTTAAGAGAATTACAACCCCACTCCTCTGTCGCACCCATCATCTCTTCTGTTTCCCTCCAGATCAGTGCCAGGAGCCAGAAACTAGAGTCTTCTATCAGATCGGAGAGTCCTGGGACAAAGTCAGCCATGGCATCCGTTACCGCTGCTATTGCTATGGCAACGGGATTGGAGAGATGAGTTGTGAGCCCCAGCAGACATACCCAGGTAGGTGACATTGTCATGCCAGCATCACCAGTTTAAAACTCCAGTGGGCAGTTGGCGTAAAGTGGTGATTCAGTTAAGGGGGTCCACGTGGTCTGCATTCAGACATGGACTGTGTACACTTTATAGCACGGGTTTATCCTTTGCAGAAGCGTAGAGGCTGTTCTCAGCCCAAATTACAGGACGATTGTTTGATTTCTGCAGAATACAGTTGTAAAAGTTGTACATTTCCGAGAATTTCAATGGCTTCAGATAGTCTGTGATTCATTCAGGAGGTGAGAGATTTGGATCCTAAACCTCCACAGTTCCCCACAAGCATGAAAATCAGTCATGACAGCTCATCCAGACTGTGTCCTGGCTTTATGCCTCTCCTTCCTCCTCAGCTTTACCCCTCAGTGAGACCACTGTTAGCTTAAACTCCCCCACATTATTGACCTCTTTCCACCTCTCACCTCCCCCTAACCTCCTATCATACATCACTGAAATGAAAAGAGGCTTGGTTCTCTTGCCAGGTTACGGAGGGAAAAGGGGGCTGGAGTTTGCTCAGCTTTGAAGTTTGGCAAATGGAGAAAGGTGGACCAATCACAGCACGACTGTCTTCCTGTTGGTCTTTGTCGTTGAAGTGAATTTTCCTCCCCCGCCTGGTGTTAAGTGTTGTTATACTGCCTGCTAGGGGACGAGGGATGCTTTGTGTGAGTCTGTGTGTGTGTGTTTTACACACTTCCTGTCTCATACCTCCAATATCTCATATTGTTTCCCACTTGGTTCCTTAAAAGACCATACTTGCTGGTTTTGCATGTTTGAGCCCAATAAATACCACCCACATTACTGCCAACCATTTTCCAAAGCATTTTTTTTTTCAGATTGTATTACTTATCTCGAGCATGTTTCAAGGCTCTACAAGTTTATTTTTTATAGTGTAATGGAATGAACTGAAACCAATGGCTGCCTGGAAGTAGGAAAAACAATCCTACTTAGAACAACACCAGAGAAAATGTATGTCTCCACCAGGGAAAATAGTCCCAAGAGAAAACTGCTTTTACCAGAGAAATTAAACAACCATTCCCTCTAAAGCAAACATGCAAGTTATCAGAGAAAACATTTGAATTTTAATGTGGGTGGATCACATGAACATTTGATTTTGAAAGATTAGAGGATCTGGCCAAATATCGCAAAAATAAAAATATGGTTTTATATTTTGGAAAATGGTTGGCAGTAATGTGGCACGTATATGGGTAGTGTGAATGGGCTCAAACATGCAAAACCATCGGTATGGTCCTTAAGTTGCTTAATATGATACTTTGCACTCTTGCATGTCCTGAATCAAACATTGACAGGTACTTTTGCCCCCATTCACCTGACCCCATTCATTCCGCTGTCACTAGCCACAGAGGAAAGTGTGTCTGTGTGAGTCAGTGAAATTCTAACACAAGATATTGTGTGTGTGTGTGTGTGTGTGTGTGTGTGTGTGTGTGTGTGTGTGTGTTCTAGAGGGTACAGAAATCAGATAAACTATGGTGAATATAGAACTCAGGTGTTAGGTCAAACTGCAGAGATCAGTGGGTGTTTGAGCTGGTTTAGCACCGTCTGCTGGTTTGGTTTTGTCCCAACAAGACAAATCCTTTTGACAGAGCCTCACCAAAAATCTGCCAACTTACACCCACTCCCTTTGCATATGACACTCTTACACTACATTTCTCTGACACTGTCTTGCTCTTTTTCTCTCATCAAGAGTCTTATTCTCATTGGTAATAGGAATTTTGTCTCTCCTATGCTCTTCTTTCCCCCAGGTGGCCACAGGCCGGTCCAGGTGATCATCACCGAAGCAGGAAAACAGCCAGACTCCCACCCCATCCAGTGGAATGCACCCTCATCTGTTCACATTACCCAGTACATCCTCAAGTGGAGAATGGTGAGCTACGCTTTTAGTTCTTATTGGACAAGAAAAGATCTTTTTTTTTTTTTTTTTTNTTTTTTTTTTTTTTTTTTTAAATCTTAAAGACTTATTTTTACTTATTGTCTGATTTTATTCATTTTTTTTTCTCAAGAGGTGTTTTAAATATATGGACCAATTAATTAGTAAAGAGTGAACAAACACACTGCAATTCTTTGCTGTTTTGTCTGGATGAGGTGAAGTTGTGGTGATGTTGAATGAGGTTTGAGTAGGGGACAAATAAGGTGGTTATGCATGCACTCCCTATTCAGTATACACACACACACTCACTCATGCTCACAGTCAGGTCTTCCAACAAGGATTCCAAAGAAAATGTCCCCTTCCTCTTGCTTTTTTTCCTCCCACACATTTTCTCTCTTTGAAGTTTAACAGGCTGTTTATGTTTAATTGCAGTCAAACACATTTTCCTGTTATTGGTTTGTATATTTTGGACAGTAAGCTGCTCTCCGTCATTGTCCCCTGCTGCTGAGAAAGTTTGTCCAGCAAAGCCAACCTAAATTACTTCAAAAGTAAGCTGTTACATATGTCACTGAAACTTGACCTAAAAGCCTTTAATTTGGTCTTTTCCCTCTCTGACAGAAACACACCCGTGCACCTTGGAGGGAGGTCACCATCCCCGGCAACCTGAACTCCTACACCATCACTGGGCTGCGGCCAGGCATCACCTATGAGGGTCAGCTCATCAGCATCCTCCGCTATGGACGCCGTGAGGTCACACGCTTCGACTTCACTACTAACCACCTTTCTTGTGAGTAGATTTGAGCAGTAAGCAAACATCCTGTCACTGCCACAATTCTAAAAAAATATTTACCGCATGTGAGCTTATGTTTTTTTTTTTTTTCAAGTGGAAACACCAGAGGGAGAGACTACCCAGCCTCCTCCAGTCGTGGACACATCTGAGTCTGTGACTGAAATCACCTCCAACAGTTTCGTGGTGTCCTGGACTTCAGCCTCTGCTACCATCTCTGGCTTCAGGGTGGAGTATGAGCTCAGCGAGGATGGTGCTATGCCTAAAGTCTTAGGTGAGAATCTCCAGACACTGCAGTGATCGTCTCCAAAATGTCACAGCAGATTGATTAAGTGATTGATTCATTGGCTATTTTATTTCTTGAGTTTCTGACTGATGTATCATGTAAAAAAAAATTTGATCAAGAGTTGCTGTTTTTTGTTTTACATACTATATGCAGTATACATATGAGAGATTTATGCCAGAATTTGTATTACCAGTGGTGGGAGAAGTACTGAAACCTTAAAACCTTTACTAGAGTAAAAATAGTAATACCACAATGAAAAAATACTATATTACAAGTAAAAAAAAAATCTGCAAATTGTACTCAACTCAAACAAAAGAAGTAATATGATATACTCAAAGTTTGTGTGAAGAATGATTCATATGGTGTTTTGATGCATTAACATGTCAGGTACACAATAATGAAATTACCAAAAAATATATATTGAAATAATAAAAACGGGTGGGTTTTTCACACAACAGTGGCAAAAGCCTCATATTTTTTTAAATTTTGGAGGTAATGAAGTTAAATAATAAAAATATAGTAATAAATAATAATATAAAATTAAACTGAGTACAAGATTTTTTTTTCCATTGAAAATGAATCCAATTTTTTGGGAATTTTTATCATTTTAAATCTGATAAAGGATTGATTCTCCCTGTACAGGTTGAGAAATTCAAATGTATTTCTTCTTTTGAAGATAATATAAAAATGAATTGTGTCATCAAACTGAAGCAATGCTTAGATACAAGGTTTTTACCCAACAACATTCATATTTTATCAGTTTATTTCACATTGAATATAAAATTCTAATTTATAAAGTAAGTAGTAAAGACCATACAACCTTCAGATAAATGTTGAGGAGTGAGAAATAAAATCTATCCTTTGAAATGTATTGATGTAAAAACAGAACACTGCAGTACTTAAGTAAAATACTTGAATAAATGTACTTTTTCTCTCCAGATTTGCCTCGTACCACCACCTCCGTCACAATTGTTGACCTGCTGCCAGGACGCAGATACAATGTCAACGTGTATGAGCTCCCCACAGGAGGAGACCCAACCCTGATCCTCACAACCTCACAGACCACAGGTAGGAGGATCTCTCTCTCCTTCTCTCTGTCACATTAATATCCTCCAAAGTTTATTGAAAAAATAATCTGCATTGACTGATTTATCTTCAGCTCCTGACACGCCCACTCAGCACGCCATCGATGAGATAGGAGAAAGCTCGATCCGAATCAGCTGGTCCAGACCTCAGGCTCCCATTACTGGTAAGAAGCAACTGCGTGTCACTGGAGTAATTATAGAGCTTTTCAGTTGGTTAGTTGTAATTAATTAATTAGTTGGAGCTTTTCTACAATGTATAAACAGTTTATAAAGTGATTAATTAAATCTATTTTTAAATGAAGCTATTAAAAAAAAGTATAGGTAAAATGTTACAAAGTGATCATTAAATGTGCCAATAAAATAATTTTAGTCATGACTCGTTAAATGATAAATAATTTAATGAATTGTTTAGTGCAGTCTGGAAATTCTGTTAGTCTTTTTAATTTTTATCTTTAATTGTAGCAGCTATATATATATATATATATATATCTTAAATCATTTAAGAGCTTGTTAAATTTAGTTGTAATTGCTTTAAAATGTATGAATTTTGCATCTCTGTCTAATCTGTCAGTGCAGAAAAATATGTGTTTCAGCTCTTAAAATGTTATGAGTGTCTTTGATCCAGCCTTCATTTATGTATTAGCACATTCTCACATCTTTACTCAACGTCACTGTAAATGAGGATTAAGTGATCTATCCTGACGTAATTAAAGGTCATGATTCTATGATGTCATGATTCTAATGAGTAATTTGCAGTGATGATCTGAGTGGGATTCTGTGTTCAGGTTACCGTGTGGTGTACACGCCATCAGTGGAAGGCAGCAGCACAGAGCTGACACTGCCTGACACACAGACCTCAGTGACCCTGGCTGACCTTCTCCCTGGTCTGCTGTATAACATCAGTATTTATGCTGTGGAAGAGGACCAGGAGAGTGAGCCTGTTTTTGTACAGGTCAACACCACTGGGTCCGCTCAGCCAGGTACACTTTCACTGTCAGATAACTTTAAAGTAGATACTACATCATTTAAATGATAAAAACTGAAATGGGTTCATCCTATGCGTTTGAAAAACTGCGTTTTTGTTTTTTTTTTAAAACCAAAAATCTTTTTGTCTAAGTATGCTTTTACAGCTCTTCATACCATAACATTCTTCTCAGAGTGATTATATTTGTCTTAGTCCATCATGGCCTCTGAGTAACCTTTGAATTACCAATAATTTATGATCAGACGCTCATTATAAATCCTCATTATTTCTTATCTCCATCTTTCTTCTTTGTGCCTGGCACAGCAAATTTTATTGTTTTATTAAGCTCGCAAAAGTAAAACCAGATGTTGTGGAAAACACTTTTGAGTTGTCCCACCAATGCCATATCTGGGTCAGTTTTGTTGATATCTTATTCACACTGTAATCTGTCATTCCTGTGGTGCTTCATTTCATTGTATCTTCTCTCTGTTTTATACAGTATATCTCAAATCTACTTTGTTTAAGCTACAAAACTATCATCTTCAGATTTGAAGAAGTGCCTGTCTTAGGGAATCTTTTAAGTTAACTCTGACTCTACCACTTGTCAATCAATCTACCTCATCCTGTCCACAGAGGAAGTCCTTCCTCCCACAGACCTGCAGTTCTACGAGGTTTCAGATGTGAAGATCACCATCACTTGGACAGGTCCACCTAGCGAGGTGACAGGTTACAGGGTGACCTTCTCCCCTGTTAATTCTGATGGCACAGAGCAGAGGTCCCTGCAGCTGCCCATCTCACCCAACGCATACGCTGATATCACCCACCTGCAGCCTGGGACACTTTATCGTTTCTACATCTACGCCATCAATGGTGGAGTGGAGAGCAAGCCACTTGTAGGCGAGAAACCAACCAGTAGGTGTCACTATGGACTTCTCCTTTTACTGATTCTTTTAAAGGACCATACCATCCATTTTGCATGTTTGAGCCTAATATATTCGATTTTCATACATGTTACGTTACTGACAACCATTTCCCAAAGCATAAAACCGTACTTCAGCTTTTCTGATATTTTGCAAAATCTCTTAATCTTTCAAAATCAAATATTCAAGTGATACACCCGCCTTAAAAATCGATGTTTCGCCTGCTAATAGTCACACAGCCTTATGAAGTCATGGTTGTTTAAATTTTTCGATAAACGCTTGTCTTCTTTTGGGATTATGTTCCCCGGTGGAGACATACATTCACTCCACACTTTTTATTACACTTAAATGCTAAAATTACAGAACTTCGAAAAAACCTGATGGATTACCTATCCCAAGAATGTTTCAAGTATCAAGAAGTTGATTTTAATAGTGTACCAGAATGAACTGAAACCAATGGCGGTCTGGAAGGTAGGAAAAAAAAATAATTCACTGTTCCAGTAGTATGCTTTTGGTAATAATTGTCAGTAACCTTACATGAATGAAAATTTAATATATTAGGCTCAAACATGCACAATAGCTGGTATGATCCTTTAAGATTCAACCTAGAAAGCTTCACTTTCATGTTTGTTTTTGTTTTTTGGTTTCACACCTAAATCTGAACGTGACTAAATCTGACTCGTGCCTTACATGTGTCATATGTCCTCACCCCACCAGAACCCGATGCTCCCTCCAATATTCATTTCACTGACATCGGTGCAGACAGTGCACTAGTCATCTGGGAGGTTCCCCGCGCCATCGTCACTGGCTACCGTCTCATACTGAACACAGAAGGATCCAGCCCCACTCAGCAGAGGATCCCAGGGAGGGTCACCCAGTACCATCTGAGGAGTTTGCATCCAGACACCCAGTACACTGTCACCCTGTACTCTGAGCGGGATGACGAGCTCAGTGAGGGTGTCACTGGATATTTCACCACCAGTGAGTATGAGGACAAATAGAACACATCAGGAGGCTGATCAGTAGAGACAATATGAGACAGATATTATTCATGTGCAGAATAATATTGTTGTGACTGCCCTCTTCTGGATTTTAAGAGAAGGGCAATAGATTTTAACAATGTCAGCTCCACATAAATCTTTAACACATATTCTGAGAATTTCATGGCTTTTGTGAAGTCATATTTGTTTACATTGACTCAGGTGAATAAATTAAATTTTAATAAATTTATATTCAATAAATATGATATTTTCCACCAGCACCACAGATGGGCAATGCACCTCCTTTCAGTACTGAGGTCACTGACACCTCCATTGTTATCACCTGGATTCCTGTTCGCAGGTTCAGCTACAAGGTAGAAACTTGGATCATTCATCACAATAAAAAAAAATATCAGTTCATCATCTCAGTGAAACAGCAGCTTTATTCTTTGCCTTCATCTTTAGTTTTAATATTTTTTAAGCTTCTGATCTTTGTACACTTGTGACCTTCTTCCCAGCTCTCCGTGCGCCCCAGCCAGGAAGGCGAGACACCCAGAGATGCAACCTCTGACTCTGGAAGCATTTATGTCTCTGGCCTGACTCCTGGAACTGAGTATACCTACAGCGTACAGCCCATCTTCAATGGACGTAACCGTGGCAACCCCATCACCCGCAATGTTGTCACTTGTGAGTTGTAGTGATCTGCTGTCAGACACATAGTTTGTTCACTTCAATTTGCATGAATTAACTGCTGTGTTGAATTTGGTTTCTCATGCTGGTGTCACTGCCTGCTTTCCTCTCATTCCAGTGCTGTCTCCCCCCACTGACCTGAGAGTGCAGTCCAACCCCGACACAGGAGACCTCACCGTCCACTGGGTAGCTGCCAAAACTCCAGGTAAATATTGACTGTGCTCCCCACACACTGCGACCCCATCAGACCAAACTGAGTCCAGACCTTGGCCTTCATTTTGTATTTTTTTCATCAGGACAAATGTGTCTTCCCGGTATTTCTTCTGAGTTTCTCTCAGTGAGTCATAAAATGCATAATCACCGTGTCATTACTTTCTAACCCCTCCTCTGTTACGTCCTCATCCCCTACAGATATCACGGGATACAGAGTGACAAGCACGCCGAGCAACGGCCAGCGAGGAAACTCCCTGGAGGAGTTTGTCCAGCCTGGTCAGACCTCGTGCATTCTGGAAAACCTGAGTCTGGGAGCGGAGTACAATGTCAGTGTCTTCACTGTCAAGGGTCACATGGAAAGTGTGCCTGTGTTTACTACCATTACCCCAGGTATGAGTCAGGAAAGCACGCACACGTGCACATTTGCGTCAAACACACCACTGTGTCCATATAGCCTTCAAATAGACCTGAGGGAGAAAGAGAGCGAGTTTGCCAAGAAAAGTTGGTTCTCAGTCAAAAAATGGACAGATTCCAATTTTTCTACCCCTTATCATTTATATTTTCATTTTTCCATCATCACAAGTTCTTCTTCTTCTCTCTCTGGGACTCTTTCTACATAAATGTTATTTATGAAATTAACCTTGTTTCAAAAGAAAAGAAAACACCGGAATGCCTCAAACACATACAGTCCTTTCTTAATTATCACAACCTACTACTAACATGATCATTAGCTAACCCAGATTTGCATGCAGATCACAATGTTAAAATGGGAAAGTGAATTTTTACTTTCTGGAGAATGCAAAGAATAGTTTTTTTTTATTAATCATTGCTTGACATTCACCATTTAAAGGAAAGTTAATTTTGAATGTTTATTGATCACGGCCATGCGTAATTCTCTTTTTAGCATGGCTACTGTTACACTCTTGGATCTTGCTTTAATGGGAATGGAAATAATGTATTTGACACAATCAATGCAGTTATTGTAGCTTTGAATCTTGAGTCTTGTCCTTCTGTCTTTCTGATTTTGCTTGCGCTTTGCAACTGGCCTAACCCTTTCAGACATACCCCCACCAAGTCATATCGAATTTGTCGACATTACTGATACCACCATTGGCCTGCGCTGGATTCCTCTGAACTATACGGCAATTACTGCTTACCGGATAATGGTGGTAACAGTAGGCGAGAGCCTGGCCATTTTTCAAGATATGGTGGAGGCATCTGCTGGTTATTACACGATTCGTGGGTTGGAGCCTGGCGTGGACTATGACATCAGTATCTTCACGGTTACAGAGGAGGGGGAAAGCGAGCCGACTACACACACAAAGCAAACACAAGCTGGTGATTTAACTCTTTCACTTCATCAGTGGGGAGGGTTTGGGTCACATTCCATAAATTTACATGTTCACATGAATTAATTTACATGTTCACATGTTTCATTAATTTACATGTTCACAGGAATGTTTGCTCCACACATTCAATAATATTATTTTCTGATGCCACGGTTAACTTATATTCATTTTGTTGACTTCTTAGCAATTAGTAAAATAAATATCCCAACATTTTAAGTCATTTTGATGTAGAAAATCGTTAAATTAGTTCAGTCTTATCAGGAAAAACTCAATTCATTTAGTATTTCTCTCTCACTTATTTATGATCTGTATTTATAATTTATTGATTTGTAATCCTATGTTGGCTAAAGCTAAACCTCTTATTCTTTCAGCTGTTCCGGCTCCCACCAACCTGCACTTTGGAGGGGTGGGTCCTGACCACATACGGGTGACCTGGACGGTTCCTAATGTCGCCACACCAAGCGACATTTCACGCTTTGTTATCCGTTACCACCCTGTGGCCACTGATGATGACATCAAAGAGGTTAATGTGGGTGGAGCCACCAACACCTTCCTGCTGCAGAGTAAGATGACAGGAACACTGTGAGCTTAAATTAACCAGGCATCTGCTACAATTCTGACTTTAAAAATGTATTCTGAGATATATTCTGAACAGTTATGCAGGACTGAACTTCATGACTCCATCTCAAACTATTCTGACCAGATATTCTGTTTCCATATAGACCTACTGCCTAACACAGCGTACCGTATCAGTGTTGTGTGTGTGTACAGTGAACGAGAAAGTGAACCTGTCACAGGAACTCAAAGAACAAGTGAGTATGACAGAGAGCACCAAAAATGTCTAAAACAGCAAGCCATAAATTTCCAAAATTAATTAAAATAAGGTAAATGGTACATTTGAATGGCCATCACATTTAACTGGAAATGTCTCCTGTCAGCTCTGGATTCCCCGACTGGTTTGGACTACTCTGACATCCAGACCAACTCCTTCACCATTCATTGGCTGGCTCCAACTGCCGTTATCACCGGCTACCGCATCCGCTACCAGAAGATGAGTGGAGGACGGGCCAATGATGAGAGACTTCCTCCAACCAGGACCTACTACACCCTGACTGGACTGGTCCCAGAGACGGAGTACATGATCTATGTGTATGCTGTCAGTGGCAATCAGGAGAGCCAGCCTCTGGTCGGCAGACAGTCAACCAGTGAGTTTCTATGCGCCGAGTGATTAGTTCCTGTTGCCATGTTTTCTTCTTCTTCTTCTTCTTCTTCTTCTTCTTCTTCTTCTTCTTCTTCTTCATTTTCATGACGTTCCTCATCTAAGCTTAGATCGTTATTTTTCTCTTTTTCTTTCACTTATTTTTTAAAAATAATCTTTTTCCTCTCCTCATCTCACCTCCTCCAGTCTCTGATGCTCCCACTGATCTTGAAGTAACATCATCCAGTCCCACTAGCATCACCATTCGCTGGGACGCCCCCTCTGTCACAGTGAGGTACTACAGGATCACCTACAGAGGAGCAGGTCCGTACATTGGCTAGTTTATATTTCCTTCTATCCTGTAGATAAACCTCAGTTACATTCTGGGTTTGACTCTCTACCCTTCACTTCTTTCTCTGTACCTTTAGATGGCGAGACTCCTCAAGAGTTCACGATCCCAGGAATTCAAACCACTGCCACCATCAACGGTCTGAAGCCTGGTACCGACTACACCATCACAATCTATGCTGTTACTGGGAGAGGGGACAGTCCTTCCACCAGTACCCCTATCTACGTCACACACAGAACCGGTACAGCATCATGGAAATACTGTTTTAGGAATCAAAATATAAATGTTAAAGGTCTGAAGTCAAATAAAAATATCTTCTTCGCTTCCTGCCTTCAGATACTGAGCCTCCCTCTGACATGAAGGTGACTGATGTGAGAGACAACGCCATCACGGTGCGCTGGTCCCAGGCTCAGGGCCCCATCAGAGGCTACAGAGTTACCAGTGTCCCCAAGAACGGCCTGGGACCTTCCTACTCTGAAGTCGTGGCTCCTGGTAAAAAAGACAGAGAAAAAGAGTTGTTGTTCAGAGCCACAATTCACACAACATCCTCTTCCACTTGGGCCTTATACTTCACTTACATTCCAACTTTTTCCTTTGTTCCAGATCAGACAGAGATGACGTTCACAGGTCTGATGCCCACTGTTGAGTACGTCCTGAGTGTCTACGCCCTGGGCACTGATGGAGAACCATCTTCCCCTCTGGTGGAGAATGCTATTACTGGTTGGTGTGATTATACTCAGTGGAAACTGATCTAAAAACAGCTTGAAGGGATAGTCAGGACACTTTTGACAGAACTGTAGGAAGCTGCTCTCTGCCAGTAATACTGTTGCACTGACATCAGCTTGAGCATCTAGTCCCATGATCAGAGATCTGGCAGCTTGTCCAATAGGAATGAGTAGCAGCAACATGCAAAAACGTTTTAATCAGCCACACTATAATGCAACATTCTTATTTGTGGCGTGATATGTGCATGCACTTATTCCATTATGGATGAATACTGTATCCTGGAGTTAAACCGAAAAGTTGTTCCAGAGTATAGAAACATCTGAAAGAAGAATTGTATCAGAAATACTTTTTGATGAAATATTTATTGTCCTTGATAAAAAAAAATTTTCATGTTGACTTCTTGCTTAAAGTGTTTTTATCAGCTCACTGACAGATCTCTAGATTGACTAGCTACTAGAATAGATTAACTCACAGCACTTATGGGGGAAAAAGATCTGAGCTGTTGCTTTAAGATATCGCTTACGCTTAAAGGACCCTAATGGTGGTTTTGCATGTTTGAGCCCAATAAATACTACCTAAATACACATTATGTTACTGCCAACCATTTTCTAAAACATAAAACTGTACTGTAGTTTTTGTGATATTTTCAAATGCTCTAATCTTTCAAAATCAACTGTTCAGGTGATACACCCACCTTCAAATTCAATGTTTCGCCTTCTAACACTTATTCACAATTGTAGAAAAGACGGTCATTTTAATTTCCTCGGTAAAAGCTGCCTTCTCCTGGAACTATATTCCCTGGTGGAGACATACATTTTTATTCATACGTTAAATTACTGTAAGTAACTTCAACAAAAAAATTAAAATGACATGCTGTGATGGATTACCTATTTCAAGTACATTTCAAGTCTCTACAAATTCATTTTAATAGTATGCTGGAATAAACTGAAACCAGTGGCCTTCTGGATGACAGGGAAAAACTTTTTGAAAATTTACCGTTCCGGTAGAATGTTTTGAAAAAAGGTTGGCAGTAATTTAACATGCAGGTGTGTAGTATTTATTCGGCTCAAACACGCAACACCACCGGTTGGTCTTTGAAGAAGTGTAAGTTAATGGTGAACAAGTACAGAAACATGCTATCCAACCTTCCTGCAGCTATGGACCGTCCTAAAGATCTGACCTTCTCCAACATTGACTCCACCTCAATGCGCATCACTTGGGACAGTCCAGACGGCAAGGTGACTTCATACCGCGTTCTGTACTCCAGCCCAGAAGAGGGCGAGAGAGAGCTGCGTCCAGCACCCAGAGGGGACCAGGACAGCGTGTTGCTGAGGGGCCTTCGCCCTGGGACAGAGTACACTGTTAAAGTCATCGCCTTACATGACCGCACACCCAGCACGCCTTTAGTGGGAACCCAAGCCACAGGTAAGGATTCATGGGCTATTTCAGCGTATATTCACATCGGAAAATATCCTCACATTCATGGTTTGATTTATTGTATCCACTTAAAAATGTAGTCCTACATTTAATTTGTATCTCTCTGCTTCAGTAATCCCTGCTCCGACCAACATGGTTATCTCAGAAGTTGGTTCATCCTCCTTTACGGTGTCGTGGCATGCCCCCAATGCACGCCTGACAGGCTACCGTGTGGTCGTCAACCCTAAGAACAACAATGGCCCCACTAAGGAGATGAACGTTGCTCCAGACACCACATATGTCACAGTTCCAGGGCTCATGGTAAACATAATTTTGTCTCTTGTAACTTTTTACGGGGAGAATATGGATAGATGGAGTCTGTCAGTGGCTGAATACCTGCTGTATGTCTGCCTATCATAGGTGGCCACCACATACCAGATCCATGTCTATGCTCTGAAGAACTCTGTCACCAGCAGACCGCTGGAGGGAGAAACAACCACACTGGAAGGTAACTGGCTGCTAAATTTATGATACATCGCAAATTATTATGCACACCACTCTGACATCTTATTTTCTCCACCTCTGTGCAGACGTAAGTCCTCCGAGGCGTGTGCGTATCACTGATGTGAAAGAGTCTTCCATCACGTTGACCTGGCGTTCCAAGATGGAAACCATTACTGGTTTCCTCATCAATGCCACGCCCCTCGGTGGTTCACGGCCCACAGTCAGACAGACCATCCCAGGAGAAACCCGCACCTACACTCTCACAGGTACACCACACCTTCCTGATAATCAGACTGTGTGTGCTTACATGTGTGTGAGTCTGGTATCTCAGCCTTTTTTCACTGTGTCTTGTTTTTTTAAGGTCTGGAACCAGGCACAACATACACCATTAGCCTGTATACCCTAAATGGCAACACAAAGAGTGGCCCCTTTACTCTGACTGTTGAAACAGGTAAGTACGGACACTTGACTTTACGTTTACCTTTAAGTCTTTTCAGTGGGACTTTTGAGATAATATTTTTATAAAATTTTTGCACACCTGGTCTGAAAATGTCTGCTCTGCTTCTCCAGATCTATGTAAGCCTGTACCTGATTTATGTTTTCATACTGTGAGGTCTAAACTCTTTTTGTCCATAATCTGTGCATGATTACATCTATACCTTTGGTTTTGAGGACTTTATATGTTATGCACAAATCAGATTTTTTTTTTTTTTTNAATTTTTTTTTTTTTTTGCACATCCAGAAATGTGGAATTGTTTTCTGTTCTAATTTCTATCGTTCATCAACATAACTTAAAAAATAAAACAAAAATACATATTTTACTTACCATTCTATCACCCAAAGCAGATACGGTAATGGCCAAGCGAGCAGACATAATTTTATAAAATTGTACCTGGAAATAACGCAGCCATTTTCCAGTTATGGACAGAGCAATATGTGTTTGTCTTCACAATCTGATCTAAAACAAACATAAATGGAAAATACAGCAGTACACACACAGGTACATTCCACTTATTAGATAATCTAACTTATTATTATTCCTTTACAGCTAAACCCACGGTCCAGGCTCCCACCAACCTCCAGGTCACATCTTTGACCCCCAGCTCCATCTCCTTTACCTGGCAGCCTCCTGCCACACAAATCACAGGATACTATGTCACCTACGAGGAGTCAGGAAGAGCGCCACGAGAGCTGATCCCACGTCCCCATGCCGGCCAAAACTACGCCACCATATCTGGTAGGTTTTTACTGTAGATATTGTAGAGGACATATTCACCACACATTTACTGAGCATTTTCTGTTTTTATTTCAATAAATATTTTAGTCGTGATGCCACTGGTAATTCATGGACTTTATTATCATCCTCTCAAATTGTAATTATTAGTCAGATGCGATGTGATAATCATTCTCATAATCATCAGGTCTGAGACCAGCTACAGAGTACATCATCAAGATCATCGCCCTGCAGAATACGGAAAGAAGTACGCCTCTGGTGGGCAAAGTCAGGACTCGTGAGTATTTAAGGCTCTTGCTGTCTCATATAAACACAAATAGCAAGATAAACACACAATGAAAATGCCTGATGTGTAGTGGATGTTAAAAATTATGCATTCTTAGGTACCATGAATGGCAGCTTTATCTGCTTAGCTGCATCAAAATGTATGGCTCTAACAGTTCTCCAAGCCGCTGAGCCTCTGAGCTGCAGAACTATGTAGTCAATCAACAGCAATGCTTAGTCTTCTAAAGCCATAATACCCTTTTATTTTGAATGCCTTCAGAAATGTCATTCAAAATATTTTGGTGTGTGGAATATTGCATCATGACACACTGTAAACAGTAGTAACATAGCAACGCTGCATATTGGTTGCCTTCTTTTGGCAGAGATATTTTCCAGCAGCTCTGCTTCACCCTGCCTATCCCCCTCATCTAACCTGCTTGCTTCCCTAACCCCATCTCTCCCGCCCAGAACCAGACTCTCTGCTTCCGCTGCCTCTGCCCAACCGCCCTGGCAGCGTTGATGACAAACTGGATGTGCCTGAAACTGATCTGGGCAACAATGTCCAGGTAGTGGGCACTAATGGACAGGATGGGCTTGGTGGTCACAGCCAGCATGTGGAGTACACAGAGTATCACAACAGTGGAAACAACAATGGGTATAATGGGAACGCTGGCAACCCACAGTCACCTTATGGGCAACTTCGTGAGCCCCTGGTCTTTGTTCCCCTTCCTGATGCAGAGGGCCGTAGGCTGCCCATCTTGAAGCTGAACGTCCCTGCTGGCTCTACATTTGGTAATGAGACAGGAGTGCCACAGGAGGCCCAAACCCAGACCTCCATTTCCTGGAAGCCGTACAAGCAGAGCAGTGCCTACCTGGTCTCTTGTAATCCACTCACACACACAAATGAGAAGATGTTCCAGGTGAGATCTAAACCTTAACATTAAAAACTTTTATCCTGTACAGAGATTTTAAATAACAACCCATTAACATCAACTGATGTCGTATTGTGTTTGTACTGTATTTTCAACACAATCTCTTATTCAAGAAGCTCAGTGTTCACGTGTTGCGTCTATTCCAGGTACGGCTGCCAGGCACAGAAACCACTGCTACCCTGATAGGCCTAACCCCTGGAGCGAACTACAATGTCATTGTGGAAGCCCTGAAGGGGGCGCTCAAGCACAAGGTTCTGGAGCAGATCGTCACTGCTGGGAACACTGGTAAGGCTCATACAGCAACTGTAATGTCTAAACTAGGCTCAACTTTGCTACAACTTCCATAACAAAGATTTGACAAAGGTTTGTCAGATAGCATGCATTTACTTTAATGATTATTGCCAATGCCTGCTCATAAACTTACTCAAATTGAACTGCTGTGACACCTTTGTGAAATGGGTCACCTGAGAAGCAAATATCAGTATTGCTTCAGCTATAAGTTTTAAACAGTTTGCTATTTATATTCAAGTATCTCACAAGAGACATTAGCAGTCACGATCTGGGTGGTACCAACTCTACAGCAAACCTAATTTAGCTAATCAGGTGTGGTAGATATGGAAATTATGCAGTGCTGTGGTACTCGAGGACCAGAATTAAGAACTACTGTTGTATAGCACCGAGATGTAGCAGTAAGTCAGTATGCACAGTGTCAGGCACTGTTACCAGCACACGTACATGAGCATCATCAAAGGCATTAGTTACACCTTTATTTGAAAAGTCATGTCTGCCATGAAAAAAACATCATTATCACACTATCTTTTTCCTCATTGAAATGTTTTTTATTAATTTTCCAAATAACCACACATTCACCTCACAACAAGCAAGTTCTGGACACACAAACACTAACAATATACAATACAGAAAACAAAGCAAACCAAAAAAGAAAAAAAAATAATTACACTACATCTTTTACATAAAACAAAAATTTAGTCCATACTCCTTGGAATTTCTTATATGAATTATTAGTCTTTGCAATCAGGTTTTCAAAAGGAGCAATCTCTGTCATTGATTTTAATCACTCTATGTTTAGGCTTGATTTGAGATTTCAATATCTCAGAATAATTCTTGCCACACAAATAAAGCCTGCAGGAGAAGTCCAAAGTTCGATTATGATGTGTCGGGGTGCAAAAAAATCATAAAGATAATCAAGTCACATTTCTGGCCTAATGTGCATTGAATCAGTAAAGAACTCAGTTCCCAAAATCAATTTCACTGAACTGAATCGAGACACAACCTATCCACATGTACTGACACACAATGCACAACAGGTACATTAAACTCCCAGACCAGCAGAGGGAATTAAGTGCTTGTAGTAAATTATGAACCCTTCCTTATTGCAGAAAAAAGGAGGGAAAATAATACCAGATTTTAGAATTAAAAAATGGTAAGTCTCTTTGGTTTAACAAACTTATCTTTCACGACTTAGCCCTCACTTAACTTCACCTCATATTCTTCATCTTCCTACAGTGACAGAAGGGGTGCCCTCCAGTAGGGACTCATGCTATGACTCCTTTACTGCAACCTACCATGATGTCGGTGCCGAATGGGAGCGCATGTCTGAGACGGGTTTCAAGCTGTGGTGCAGATGCCTGGGGCTGGGAAGTGGCCACTTCAGATGTGATTCCTCTAGTGAGCTTTGAGTTTATTTCCTGCAGATAATCGTATAGTTGCTGTTTTGTGTGACACATATCTTACCTATTCTATTTATTGCTTTGTCCATATTAGAGTGGTGCCATGACAACGGCGTCAACTATCGCATTGGAGAGAAGTGGGACCGTTATGCAGAGAATGGTCACATGATGAGCTGCACTTGCTTGGGCAATGGCAAGGGAGAGTTCAAGTGTGAACCACGTAAGCCCTCACAAGACAAAATATGAAATTCTCATTGATAAAGAGTGAATAAGTTGCATGTGGATTTTAATTATCCATTTTTGCTCATAGATGAATCAGTTTGCTACGACGATGGTAAAACATATCAGGTGGGCAACCAGTGGCAGAAGGAGTACCTGGGTGCCATCTGTACCTGCACATGCTTTGGAGGACAACAGGTTAGATATATCAGCCTGCCTTATTTTGGGTTTGAAATTCATCAATGATAACATCTAATTGTTTTTATTTAAATGAAACGTTTAAAATGCATGATTGGTCTCATCAGGGCTGGCGATGTGAGAACTGCCGCAGACCAGGTGCTGATGTAGATGCCAGTCTGCTGCACCCTGTTAGATATGGAGACAACACACTGCGCAAACAGGTGAGTGGCAATAGTGGTAAGACAAATCACATTAATTGATCAATGTGATTGGTATCATTCCTGAAAATCAATTGTTTAGAATTACCATGTTACCCTGTTAGATGTAGAATAGGGGTTTCTCAGCGTTTTCTGCCTGTAACTGCATTTACGTCCCCAAGCTCTTGGTACCTGAGCACAAACTGATGATTTGTGAAGTCGTCATAAATAGGAGTGTGTTATTCTTTTATTATTTAGAGCAATTGATCTTAATCCTGCTCCTGGGGATCCACAGCCCTGTATGTATGATTAGCTATGTAAATGTGACGACTTGACCAAGAGTTGCTGTCTCCCAGCTCCCCAGGAGCAGGATTAAGAACCAGGGCTCGAGAGCATGGACAGAACTCTAATTGGATTTTAAAGAAATTATATTTTTTTCTAGTAAAATATACATCAGATATATTAAGTCTTCTGAGTCACATGACTCACGAATGAATCATGTAGGTTCTGAAACCCAGGTTGGAAAATTCTGATGCAGTATTAAAATCTAATGAAGGTGTACTGGATTTATGCTACCTTGCAGTATGATCTTATAGAACTACCTGCTCAAAATGTTCTCTAACCTTTCTACAGAATATTCAGTGCCCTATCGAATGCCTGCGACCCGAGCTGCTGGCAGACATGCACGCTCCCCAGAATCCTCGGGAATGAAACGTCGGCCATCTGCCACCAACTTTGCTCCCTCACCGTCCAAATGCTGCGCTCTCAGCTTATAGAATCCATCCTGTGACCGAACTGCCTTGTAACTTTCACACACGCTGCTGAAGACGTTACGCTGCCCTGGTGTCTCACCAAACTGATTTATTTTCTAATGCCAGTCTTTTCACTGTTCAAATGTTGACCATCAGTCTCCAAATTGATGCTCCGTTTGAGATGAAAATCTCCCCACTTTAATTTCCTTTCAGTGTGAAATATGAACGAG
The DNA here is from genome assembly GCA_014773175.1 of Lucifuga dentata. NCBI lineage: Eukaryota > Metazoa > Chordata > Actinopteri > Ophidiiformes > Bythitidae > Lucifuga > Lucifuga dentata. Next base: position 27,326 of record VXCM01002780.1, on the reverse strand, counting down.
ACAAAGACCATCTTCACCTACTTATGTTTGCCTCTAAAGAAGTTTATTTAGGACTTCTTACCTGCAAACCTTTTCCAAAAAATGAAAGTAGCACTGTTAAAAAAAAAATGTCAATATTAACAAGGTCGTTTATGAAGTGCTTTTCTTTTCTGTAGCCCCTCTTCTGTTGCTGGGGGTAGCACTGTGTGATTGACACATATCAATTCTAATGTCTTTTTACTAATTTATCCCTTTAATCTCAGTGTGTGAATGTTGAACTGGGGTGTGTGATTTTGAACTGTTTCTATTTTTGTACTTTGTTGTCTGTGCCAAGTTGTTTCTACCTTTGACAAAAAGAATCTCTTATTTTAATAAAGCTGGAGAGATCCTGAAACTTTAAAGCTGAGTATGTTGTGTGACTGTTTCTGGTTTATTATGATTAGAGCAATTTATACTACTGCAGCAGCTCTAAAATACTTGCAGAAGACAAAATATAATAGATAACCTTTTACTTGAGTCTCAGAAGATGAGCAGTAAATGGAATAAACGTGAGATCAAGTAACTTTTCCTGTGTAACCTGAAAGAATCCTGCAGGTTAATTTAAAGTTAGAAAGCCAAATTGTCAAAGAAAAAGTAGACAGTTGTTACTTATAAATCTTAACACAGTTTATTTCATACTTAACATATTTGACTAAGCAGTAACAGTTTTACTAAGAATTAGAATGACAAGGCAGGAATGCATTCAATGTGTGACAAAATGGTGCATTTGTGGCCTAATAGCATGGTGTCAAGGTAGGAATGTTTGAAGTATCAGCAGTGTTAGATTCCATGGTGATGCAGGTGAGCATAAAGAAAAAATAGGATGGTGTTGAGTTGCTCAGTGGTGGAAAAGTCGAGTGTTGGTATGCACCAGAATGATGCCCTGCTCATTACAGGCGTTAATCACGACTGCATCTGCAGCAGAGCCTGATGGAGCTGCGATGTACTCGACACCACTCTGCAGACAGATGAAGGCAGGAAGAAAAGAAAAGTCAAGACAGAATCCCCAATGCAGCACGTGTAAATGTTAAAAGGGGTTACGGTAGGGGTGTTGGCCGTTTCTATGTGATTTCTTCATTTTGAGCGCATGTAGTGTGTTCCCATGCGTTGTTGACAGGCGTGCGGTCAGGTGCGTGATATTTACCCGTTTGGCACGATCGATGTTGTCTCTGAAGGGGAAGAAGGCATCTGAGCTGACAGCCACGGCCTGCAGGGAGCTGATCCAGCTCTTCCTTTCAGTCTCAGACAGAGGCTCAGGGACCTCCTCATACATCGACTTCCAAACTGCCAGATCTAGGCCCTATTCACACATCATAGAGAGCTTTCAGTGACTTACCAGGTCTCTTTGGCGAAATTTGAGGACTCAGACTTGTGATATTTTAGGGAAGAGGTGACACTGGACATCAGACATCACAAAGGCTTAATTTTTAACATGATCACCCAAGGTAACAAAGTTAAATCTAACCTAATTTCCTTCTGAGATTACATGTAAAATAAAACAGTTACTGAACCAAATCAACTACCTACTAAATACAATAAAAAACTAAAAACATGCAGTTCCACAAGCATGAGCTGTGCGTTCTTGTATGTAAATCTTAATCATTTGTCAAAATAGTAATGAAAGGAGACGCTGCTCTAGTCAGAAAGCATATTAAACATTTGGCTGAAAGCAAACATGCTGAAATTATCAAAACACCAAATGCCTGTAATTACTGTAGAAATCCTACAATTAAAGCTTGAATCTGCTGCTTTATCCTTCCTTGCTGTGTTTTAGCTAAACGTCCTGCTAAACGTCTTGCGTCGTCTCACCTCTCCAATGGTGTCGCTGACATACTGGTCGATGGCGTTGGCCATCTCGGCTCGCTTCACGCCGCTGCGGAACTTCATGTCGAGCACACGTGGGTGATGCCTCAGCCACCAGTTGTCAGCTTTGTCGCCCGCCAGTCGTGTGCAGTGGATACGAGACTGCTGACCCGCGCCGATGCCAATAACCTGTTAACCAAACCACATGCACAACTTAATTGAGCCTCGTTCTGTTTATCTCCTTTGCGTTTTCATTGTCTTCTCCACACACACACACACACACTTCACCTGCCCGTCTTTAGCATAGCAGACGGAGTTGGACTGAGTGTACTTGACGGCGATGGTGGCCACGGTGAGGTCACGCACAGCCGCCTCAGAGAGCTTGTTGACAAGAAACGAAGGACGGACACTTTAGACACGTGTCACTGATAATGAAGGAATAGTTAGGCACTGTATCTTTTTATGTCTTTGCAGCAGAGTGACTCACGGAGCCTTTGGAAACAACGTTGCTGAAGAATTCCTTATCAATAAGCGCTCCGTTCCTCTTTTGTTTGAGATGGAGGCCAAACAGCACTCGGACCTCAGCCTCGTCAGGCTCGTAGTCTGGATCCATCTGGGACAAAGACACACAAAATAAATAACCTCTGAAACTCATCCCTGATTATTGTTATCTTTATTTAAATACAAAATACACAAATAAGAATAGAAAAAAAATCTCACCTGCAGCACGCAGTAGTTTCCATTCTTCTTCTTGGAGAGGATCTTGAGAGCCTCCTCTTCATAACCAGGTGCAATGATGCCATCAGACACCTGAGAAGTGAAATGAATTTGTTATTTTCATTCGCCAAGCTTAATTTCATCTATATTCCTTTTTTAACAACATTAGGACAGTGGACATGTTGTTGTACCTCTCTTGATATAATCCTGGCTGTGGGGATGTCACACACGTCTGACAAAGCAATGAAGTCTCCAAAAGAAGACATTCTGTCTGAACCTAGGGGTGAAGGAAGAGTTGATACAAATATGAAAAAAGGTCCAAGATAAGAAATATGCCTCCAGAGTTTGAAAATGGATTGTGTTTGACCTCTGGCTCTGGCGTAGGCTGTGGCCAGTGGGGTGAGATCCTGCAGCATGTTGCTCACCATGCACACCTTGGCCTCCTGTTCACTCAGAGGAACTCCCACTGCAGCGCCTTGAGAGGAAAAGTAACAGATTCATTCACATGTGAGGTGATTCTTGCGTGTGTTCGCACTGAAAGACTACTTGAGTGTTTTTCTTACCGGCAGGGCTGACGTGTTTGAAGGACGCGGCAGCGGCCATGTCCAGAGCATTCTTCAGCTCTCTGACCAGCTGCCAGGCATTCAGAGCATCGCACAGGTTGATGAAACCAGGAGAGCCATTGACCACTGACCGCAGGCAGAGTGGGACCGAAGTGCGAATCAGGATGAGAAAAAGCATGGATTATTTTAGAAAAAGGGTAATGATGTAACTCACGCAAGGGAAATTTATCTGGGTATATTTGGATCCCAGTTGAGAAATCAATGATAGTAAAAGTTGGGCACAGTGGAGAATTAAAAACAGCATGTGCAGCTTAAACTCTGGTTTTCAACTAACTTTACAGAACTCTGGTATTTAACTAGCGGACTTTTGTGATTTCTCTACATTTGTTCCCTTCATTTTCTATTGCCAGAAGCTGTCAGCAAATTATTTTCACAGTCCAATGACCCTGTTAACTGCTGAACTGTGTACACTGGCAAGAAATCACAATTTTTTGGGTGAGTGGGGACACAAAATCAGAGCAGAAAATGTATTAATCAGTTGTTCTCCACTTATGTTTTTTCATAAGAAGTCAGGAAAGGAGGTGCCTGATATATGCATCATGTTCAAAAATACCTCATACTACTTGATTTGTATTGCCTTTTTTGTAATTAGACTATTTGCTTGGAAATGCAATGCCTTATATATTCATTTTTAGTTTTTTATTTTCTTAGCTCTTCTCCATCCCAAATGCCTGCTCTCCTATTTAGCACAGAAATATTTGTGAGCTTAAGTTGACCCGGATGGTAACATCTCTTAAATACATAAAAAAATAAACTTACAGGAAATATGATTCTTATCTGAAATTAAGGCTAAAAATGAATCGCTGAGCAATGCAACAGCTGAAACATCTGCGATGGTGGAGACAGCTGTGAGGTGCGTTTGTACCTTTAATGGGGAGGGACGGGCGCAGGGTGTACAGCTGGGCGGGGGCTTGGTGGGGGTTCATGCCATAGCGCAGGGGTAGCTGGGAGACGCCACGGCTGTACTGTCCACGGAAGTAGTCAGATATGGCCTCGTCATACCGCGCGGTGTGTGTGAAGGCCTGAACAGGAAACACACACTTATCAGAGAAAACAGCGTTTCCACAGCAAATCAGAATTTCATCACAAATGCGTCTTTGAAAGGTTACAGCATGGCTGAACTGGCAGTGCAGACGTGTAGTGATGAAATAAAACTGAATCAGACATTAGAAAAAGAATCAGCTATTCCATTAACAATTTAATGATTTTAATAGTCAATTATATATTTACTTAATAAGCACACCAAACACTTTCTGATTTCAGCTTCATTATCATGATTATTTGCTGCTTTTGCATCTTAAACTGAACCCCTCTCCCAGGTTTCTTATTGTGCTTTGAGAACATGTGACGGGCATTTGTCAATTTTGTTGACATACAGTACTACATAATAAAAATTGTTGCTGACCTAAAAAAAAAAAAAAAAAAAAAAAAAAAAAAATCACTTGCGGCCCTGAAAATATCACACTAACGTTATGGCAATTTTGAGTTCAACCTGCCTGTCATGGTGAAAGTTCACCAATGGTCAACCTCTGTAACCCCAAAACACACATTTCAACACTTGTGATAAAAAGCCAAAAGTGGACTTTGTGTTGCACTGACCGTCACGTCTGAGCAAACAACACAAACAACAGAAACAGAGCAAACACGCACAACAGCAAAACCTCCCTGGGGAGCATCCTGACTGGATCAAATCAATGAGGCAAGACTGAAGATGTGGCAGTTATTGCCAAAACTGAGTGATATAATTGGATAAATCACTAATAAGACGTTTGTCTCAAGAGACCTTCTGGTGTCCTTTTTGGTTTCGTAAGAATCTGAAAGTGTGTGGTTAAATTGATGCCACCGTCAAATTCAATCTGATGGCTGCTCAAGTCTTTCACATTTGACATTAGATTGGGACAAGTATAAACAGAGACAGGAAGACTTTCATAGGAGGCAGATATATATATATATATAATTTGTTTTTGCTTTACTCAGAATCTGACAATTTCACACTTGCAGTTCAAGTTTCCTTCCATTTTGAAAATAAAACAGGATTTATCTCAGTGTTGCCTTTTAAGAATTAATACATTTGACTATAATTTAGAAAAGCAGCAATCATTGTCCTTCCTGAGGTTTCAGCAAAACCTTGCTACTACTGTCTCTTTAAGAAGGGAAACTGTAACAGTTGATTGATAAGTTCTGAGTCTAGTAACAAAAAATCTTAAGTCAGAGTGGGGATATTACTTCCACACAAAAAAAAAAAAAAAAAAAAATTAAAAACACCACTTGCCCACTTTCTTATTAGGCAGGTTCAGAATTTATCAATTAAACCTACAAAACAACCTGCAGTTCAAGACTAGCAAAGTACGTGCAATTCCAGCTAAAATGATGAGGAAAAAAAGTAAAAATTAATCAGTTTATCTTTTCATCACATTACTTTAAGGGCCAGAGTCTTGCGTGTTTCCAGAGTCGTATCTTTGTCTATGGAACTCTCCATCTCTGCAGCCACCAGCGGATAGTCGGCAGGTTCACACACGATGGTGACCCGAGCGTGATTCTTGGCTGCTGCCCTCAGCAGAGTTACACCACCTGGAAACACAGAAAACAGCAGATGTCAATAATAACGCCAAGTTAACGGTGTTTCTTGTTCTTTGCGTCACTACGCAGTTTTTATCTTTCTGTTGTTTCACTCAACATTCTGAAACTGCAAACAAACAATCTACAAGCGTGACTCACCGATATCAATCTGCTCCACAGCGTCCTCTACTGTGACGTTTGGGGTGGAAATCGTCTTCACAAAGGGGTAGAGGTTGCACACCACCACCCTGGAAAGGATTTAAAAANAAAAAAAAAAAAAAAAAAAAAAAAAAAAAAAAAATCAATCAATAAATAAAGCTCATCGCCAATATCACAATCGTGTTCTTATTTAGGATCACAACTGTTGCTCTTCATTTATGATATTGTCACATGCTCTACCTCAGTTTTTTTTTCTTTTGACAGTTTGGAATTGAATTTAAATCATCAAATGTTGTCAACTGAAAGCAAAAACAGGAAAGCTAAATAAAATAAATTCTTAGGACTGTTGTGGTCTTATAGCTCTGCTGCTCCTGTTTTATCCTCAACTTGGGTGCGGGGAAAACAGAGGCAATCTCTACAGCAAGGGATAATTTGTGAAGCTGTGTCATTGACTAAACTGGGGGGGGGGGGNGGGGGGCTTTTCTGGTCAGGAAAAGCTTTTCAGCATGAATCTGTTGCAGAAAAATGAATCATGAATCAGTTGCAGAAAAAGACGTTTGCATCTGGCTTTGGCTGCGTGTTCATACTCTTGATCTCTCCAAAGTGGCATTAAAAATTAAGAGAAATTACTCAGTTCCACAATTTATATTACCCTCAAACGAGTAAAGACTGATACGTGTGAACACCTTTAAGTCAGAATGATCACAGAACATGTGAGACGTCATGAGGATCCATGCATCTCTAATGCACGTATTTACTTGCTTATGAAAACACAATCAGAGTGCAAAGACACACTGGGTATTAATACAGATATCTGTTAAGGTGCAATCACTCAAGCTGCACTTCCATCCAATTTTATATGAAGTCATTTAGCAGCTTAATTCTTCAATCACAATGCAGAAAAGATCATCTGTGTGATCCAATCACATTCCTCTCGGCCTAAACAAATGAGAATCACAAGATGAGCTTGCTGCAGTAGCAGCATTGTTCCAATTAACTAGCAACTAAATCAGCTACACATGCTTGCTTGCTTGCTTGCCTGCCTCTCTCTCTCTCTCTCTCTCTCCATTTTGTTATGCTGATTATTTCAAATTTAAACTTCAACACTGATGACCTATTTAACAGCCTCATACTGAAATCATACTAAAATAGTTAATTGATAGGAAAATAAGCAATGATTTAGACCATTTTAGGCTTTCATCAAGTTGAAATAATAAATATTTGTTTCTGGTTCCAGCTTATGAAATGCGACATGTTGCTGTTTGTCTCACTTTCAAACACTGAACATCTTTGGGTTTTATGCCTGCTGGCCAGACTAAATAAGCAGTTTGAAGACATCACTTTGGCTTTATGATGGACTTTTGTGACTTGAGATATTTTCTAAACCAAACCATTGATTTAAAAAGAATCACTAACAAGCATAATGATTAGTTAGTCTTGATTGCCTGTGTGTGCATACATGACATGTTGGATGATGGGGTATGGTTTGATTTGCCCTGCTGGTCTTACCTGACCAGGCTGTAACCCAGTTTCTCCATGTCTGCTGTGTCACTGGGGCTTTTTCTGGCCAGGATGCCTCCATGCACAGCGGGATGCAGAGTCTTCACTCGCCCCCCCAGCATCTCTGGAAATCCAGACATCTCAGACACATCCCTGACACACAGCACACCACACATACTGACGAGTTACAGCAGACCACTCATGGGTGACTGGAGTTTGTGAATTGGGGTATCAGTGTTGCTGTGAGGGCTACTTGAGCACCTACCTGACAGCCAGTCCGGCAGCACGCAGGGCTTTGGCTGTGCCACCTGAGGCCACCAGAGACAGACCCACGTCCACCAGTCTTTTGGCGAAGTCCACTAGCCCGGTCTTATCTGAGACACTCAAAAGTGCTGCAAGGGGGACATGACAAACCTCTTCACTCATTTCACCTCACAGGAAACGTTTAGCTACATTTTGGCAAATAAGAGTGAGTTTGGGAAGTCAGACCACGTTGGCTAACGTTAGCCAAAGAGCTAACACGCAGCACGATGCAGCTTTATATGTTTGATATAAAGTTAATTAACGTCAAACACTCACCGAGTTCTAAGGCGGCCATGTTTTGTTTAGTTTTTTAAAACAGTTTATCACAGTTTGTCTGGAGGTCAAACCGGTCTTCTGCTCAGGCTAAACAACTTTTACCGAGGAAGGCCTGAAAAGCGTCAACTTGTAGCAAACTGACACAGCTACACACTTCTCACTACTTCTTCGTGTGCTTTAAAACTACAAAGACCCGCCCTGCTCGACCGGGACCGCCCCTCTACAGCAACGCACCCAGGAGGAACATGAGGCGCAGAAAATGCGCATTCTCACCTTTTACACCCAAAGGAGAATAGAAACATTTCAGTGTGATTATTTCTACAAAAAAACAGACAAAAAAAACAAAAAACAAAAACTGATAAACAACACAACACACAGCCTAAAGATTACAAATTTAAGCCTAAGTGCTGTATTTGCGTGAACAGCCTATAGAACGAAACTCAGAACTAAGGAACAAATTCTTCTTCTTCTTCTTCTTCTTCTTCTTCTTCTTATTATTATTATTATTATTATTATTATTATTATTATTAATTAATTAATTAATTTATTTATTTATTTATTAAATCAATGATCATAGCAAGTTAACAGGTGTATTCCCTCAGTCTGCCGCAAGAGGGCAGATCTGGACCATATTTATTGAGTCTTGCAGAAACTTTTCCCTCAGAGTTTTTATTAATGTTTCAATAGTCTAAAAATAAATAAATAAATAAAATAGCCGCATTTTTCAACATATAATTCTTAGTTTACACATAATACATGTGACATTAGTGTCCACATGTAGGCCAATTATAAATGTTGAATACACATGCTTTATGATGTTTCCTATTTAATTTGTTGGCCTATCTAATTAATACTTTTCTTCCTTTGCTTTCTTCTTTTTTTAATTCTTTGGTAATTACTCAGTTTTCTCTGGAAATAGATGCTCATTTTCATTAAAGACAAAAGAAAAACCTCACTGAACAAAACTAAATTTCTTCTGCCTTTTGTGCAATTTTGCCGCATTTTTGCATAAAATTATTTGAAAGATAATGACATATAGAATAGACACATTTTCTGCATTTTTGTTTCGAGCAGAATAAATCGAACACGCTATATTTTGCATGGTCTCTTGTATTATCTTGTCTTTTGATTCTTTGTATTTTACACTGTATATTTATATTGTATTTTGCATAGCGACATTTATATTGTTAAAGTATTTACACGCTGTTGTACATTGTGTTGTCCTGTGTTTTTTCTTCTAAAGTTTCCACTGCATTGACGCAGCTGCACTTTTTTTTTTTGACTTTGAAGTTTAATTTTTACCGCTGATCATTGAAGATTACTTTGACACCGACTAAAAACTTTACTGTAATAAACACCTCTTACATACATTTTCCTGCAACAATAAATGATGCTCCTGAATACATTCCCCCCTCCAAGCCTTTTCAATAAACTTTATTGAGAAAAAAAAATAACCTGGCCTTTTTCACGCTTTGAAACAGCGTTTTAAGTCGGGCAGATGTGAATTTATTGGGCCTGTCAGTCTTTCCTTTACTTGCCTATTAGTTAAGTGACAGCACAGGAAGGAGGAAGGTGAACAATACGCGTGATTACGGTAAAAGATCAGACAATCTGTTCATATTTCGGTAATGAGGCCCACATTTTGCTGATTGATTAAACTACAGAGTGTAAATACTTTACAGGTTTATGTTATGGCCTCTGATTTATCATCCAACAAAATAAAAAGAGGGTGATTTTATTTGTCTAACTATGAAAATTGGGATTCTGGTACACGCTTTGACCTGACTGATTCAGTACACAGTGAAAGATGTTTTATAGAAAGACATCCTCGATATGCATTATTGGTTGAAACAGAAAGACGCAGAAGCCCTTTATTCAGCAGTTTATTCGGAGAAACTTGAGAAGCATTATCAGCACCAACTCTAATTTATGCAGAGAATTTTTAATCAACGTGACAGATGTATTCGGATTTAATAAGAACCGAGAAACGGAATCGATGATCTCCATATATTGCTCTGCCGCCTTATCAATTACCTGTGATTTTTGTCCGGTGTCAGAGGGTCTGTGTCATAAAACAGGCAAAATGGCATTTGTCACGCAGCTGACAAGTCACACAACTAAATGAGCTCCTATTGATTGGCATGATTTTTCATCAGCCAAATTAAAAGCTCCAGTCGCATAAGCGTTCAGTCTGCAAGCTTGTTATGTATTCTGTTAGCCCCTATTAAATCAAGTAGAAAAGTTGACTGAAAACTCCTTTAAAGTCCTCTAAATTGAGCACAGCTTTAATTGGGGGAAATGCGGGTTATGGGGAGCTTGTAGGTAATTAGAATGCGTGAACAAAGGTCTAGACCAGGTTGATTAAAGCTGTTCATCAAAGAAATGAATGATTGTATTAGTTGCCACAGATCTTTTTTTTTTCCATGTCAGTGTTTTAAGATATGAGGACTAAACTATTCAGGTGCAAGAAATGCATTCCTGTGCATTAAACTGCACAGTTGATTAAAGTCAATACAACAAAAATTGATTGAATCTCATATAGAAAATGATTTATTTCTTAGGGAAATGCATATAAATTTGTTATGCCTTTTGTATAATGTATAAGATTATTTGATTTGCATGATTTTTGACTGTTTTTTTTTTTTTTTTTTTTTTTTTTTNGCTGGGATAGGCTCCAGCCCCCCCGTGACCCTCAACAGGATAAACGGGTTTAGAAAATGGATGGATGGATGGATGGATGGATTTGTATTGCCTTAAAATAATGAATCTTACCTTACAATAATGCAACACAATTAAACCCAGTCTTAATTCATTATAGGTCTCTTTAGTGTAAGATTAAGATGAGTAAAATATGCATACATCTTTGTTAAAAAAATACATTTGCTTATCAGGTCTGGTGGTAATTCAGAACAATATTTATCAAAAACTTAGATCTGACAAACAACGACAAAACAGAATTAACAATAAACTTGTGTAATGTGTCTATTTTCTCTCCTTTCTTACTAGTAAATTGTTTTCAATAAAGTGAAAATCCTGAATAAAACTGCATATAATTCTGTGCATGGATTTGTAAATATCAATGCATATTTGTATCCATTTATATCCACCCATGTCATGACAGAATAAGAACGTAATGGGCTTTATGCAGATCTTGACGGAAAACCACAAAATTTACTGAAAAAAAGGTTTATATTTAATACTTGCTTATGAAAATCAAGAGAATCTCCCCAGTTTTATGTTGTTTAGAAGTAGCCATGTTGCATCTTGACAGAGTCTTTAACTGCCTGGGCTTCATTATCAGTTCTGCTTTACTTTTTTTCACATGAGGTGTGTCCAGGCAGTTAAGAATGCATTTAATCACTGTATAAATGTGTGTGTGTGTGTGTGTGTGTGTGTGTGTGTAGGGGCTAAANGCATTTAATCACTGTATAAATGTGTGTGTGTGTGTGTGTGTGTGTGTGTGTGTAGGGGCTAAATGACACCATGCTGCATGTCCTCAATCTGCTCTTTAATCACAGGCCCTACATACATGCACAATAAAATGCCCAGTTAAACACACACACACACACATACACACACACACACACACACACTCATCATGTCGTTTCTCTTGGAAATTAAAATGGGCCAGTGTGACATCACCATCAGGAGCTGATTAGGCTACTTTACACCCTCTTCATTAACTTAATTATTTGGCCATCAGTAAACCTCGACCAGTAATTAATATCCAGGAGTCTTTGTGGTAAATAATGCCATAGAGGTGCTGTTCCTTAGTCAGAGGATCATTTTTGTTCACAGCTTACACAAGCCTTCACATGTGATTTGTTTGCTTTTGTTTATGTCACGTTATAGGATAATACGTCATATGAAGGAAAAGCACGATGACCTCATTCACCAAGTCCGAAGAAAGGGTAGAAAGGGTCAAATATTTTAACCTTGGGGTTAACCTTTTAACATTGGTCTTAACCATTTGGTCTCTTTTCTTGCTGTTAAAGTTTCATCACAAATGGTAAATGTTATTTTTTGGCACTGCATTTGGTATAATGAGGAACATTATAGTCAAAAATTCATTCATTTACATTTTTTTAAATTTCTTTTTTACTTATTCTATTTCACCATTACACCACAAACAAGCTCCAGATAAATACATTTAGATTTCCCCTTTGCAATCACCTCTTTGTTCAAATAAATTAAATGCATTTACATGTAAGTAACAAGAAAAATCCATAAACTTCGTCATCAATAACATAAAAGGTTTAACATCACATCGATATTCACATAAAATGCACAAAACTATAGCTCATCGGGTATTTTGCAGAATTTGCCCACAAATGAATAATGTTCCAAAGCTTTATTATTTCTTAATCACAGTTTGCTCAAATTTGGTGTTTTCTGTCCTCATAATGCAGAATGCACCCACATTCTCATTCTGATGGCTTATTTCACAGCCTTCAGTCATGCGGTTTTGTCCATTGGGCGGAGCTTCAGCTGTCAGTGGGTGGAGTCGAGATAAGGTGCAGAAACTCAGGTAAACAGATGCATTTTTTGAGGGAAAGCTGCACCTTTTTGGCATGCTATGAAATTTAAGAATGATTTTATTCACAGAGAGTTTATACAGGGAATTGTGTGTGAGCGTATGCACACACATTCACCAAACTTGCTTGCTCTAGTCTGGCTAATGAATGAACATAAATAATGAGCAATAGTGAATCCAACATATGGGAAAACATAGAACTGTGTCTTGATTGGAACACAAACTCACATATATTCAACACAAAATGTAATATGTTTAGGTTTGGAAATTGTCTTTTTTTGTGACCACACACACATACACACACACATTGTTTCTTAATGTCTTAGTGCTACGCTAAACCATTATTTCCTGGTTTCAGTGTCTTTTCACAGTCCTGCTCTTATCTTCCTGTCACCTCCGACTTGCATCCCTTCCAACTCATCATCAGAGAAAGGGCTGTGTGGATTGTAGCCAACATCAGCTGTACGCTGCATGAAGTCCGTGGATTGTTGCAACCCAACACTGCTACCCATAGCAACAGGGAAACCATGGTGGGCTTCCTCTTCCTCCTCTTCCTCCTCCTCCTCCTCTTCTTCATCTTCATCTTCCTCTCCATCCTCCAAATCAAGCTCTATCTCTCTGTCATCCGGATTCACAGGTCGTCTGCTCTCATCAGATTTGTCAGCGGCTGTTTTGGCTCCACTGCGTAGCCGTTCTGTTTCAGACTGCGTGGAGGCTGTGGCCTGCTCCTTGGCCTTTCGACTGCGTTTCCACTTCATTCTCCGATTTTGGAACCAGATTTTGACCTGCCATGAGATGACAGTACAATGAAATTGTGAACAAAAGTTGGTTTACACATTTTCTGTTATTCATCACTTGTCAATCGGCATGTTTGATTTTTTTTTTTTTTAATACTGTATATGCAGAATCACAAAATCTCATTTTAGCCTTTAAGATTCATGTTTCTGCTCTCATTGAAACTAAAGTGTCAACAACTCATCTCAAATCCGTGCATCATTGCAACCCAACACTGCTATCCATAGCAACAGGGAAACCATGCTAGGCTTCCTCTTCCTCCTCCTCCTCTTCTTCATCTTTATCTCCCTCTCTATCCTCCAATTCAAGAGCTCCAAAAAAATCAAAATCCAACTCAGGAAAATATGCAAGATCTATAACATTTAACTAGGATATTTAAGAAAGGCTTTATTTCTGTTATCCACTGTCATTAATTCTTACATTGTGTGGAACATCCAATAATAGAAAAGGTGATCACATGTCAGAACAATGAACAAATGAAGACATGAGTTCTAAGTTGGTGTGCTGTGCAATTTGGATCATTAATTTTAATCACATTCAAATTCAGCATTATTACAATTAATCAATAAAAAAATACAAATTTTTTTTGAGTGAACAATAAAATTTTTTTATTAAAATTGAAAAATTGCCACATGTACTTTGCAGCATTGAATCAAACCACCACTCAATTTCTCAACCCTGCTTGTGTTCTTATTCACTTCTTTGGGAGAGAGATTCATCAAATTCAGCCTCTTGGCACAGACAGAGGTTGTCAATATAACACATACTGAAACAAAATGTGGGGAAATAATGTAGTTTGGGCATGTTTGCTGTAATAAATTAAGGCTTCTTTGTGAAGAAATATTTTCAGCATGGCAGTTGAGATAGTAATACTTTTCAACCAAAACAATACAGTTTTGCAATTGAAAATATTTCTCAGTGCAATAGCTAAGATCTGTCAACTTTGGGAGTCACCATAAAGGTGCTTTCTCTTAGGTATAACAGTTCAAATTCAATTATCACAATCATTTTCCTCTCACACTGAAGTTTGTGTGCTGTGGCTGATGTGTGTATTCATGTGAAATGGACAAGAAGATTGTCTTGTTTTCACTAGAAACTGTTTTAGAGCCTGCGCTTTGATGGGTTCTAGCCTTCCTCTCCTCTCTGTGACTGACAGTACAAACTTAATGGTGATTTATAATCCATTTCATCTTCAAAAATAACATCTTAATTGTATTTCATGTTGAAAAGTGATTTTTTTTTTTTTTTTTTTTTAAATTCTCTCTTACCTGTGTTTCAGTCAGCATGAGAGAAGTAGCCACTTCAAAGCGTTTGGGTCTGGACAGGTACTTGTTGAGCTTGAACTGGTTTTCCAGCTCCAGTAGCTGCTGGCTGGTGAAGGCTGTTCTGGGTCTCCGGCATTTCCCCAGCAGACCAGACTGAGGAGCTGCTGGAGCACAAAGTATGTTAGCCTGTTGCTTCATATGCAGGATAAGTTACATGACAATTTTCCAGTTATTCTAATGACAGCACATTTCTCATTTATTCTAATGGATTACTTGTTTTTTGGCTAAAATTTTGAATTTATTCATTATTTCAAGTAAAACTTATTGAGATGTTGAGCTCTTTGAGAAGATGAGGAATTTCCAAGCATAATGGGGAAATATGGACATCAAATGGTTTGTCTAGAGAATAATACTGGCCTTATTTATAGAATAAGACCAAGGACATGGGAAGTTCAATATAATTTTGTGGGTGGGAACAGGCACACATATGTCCGCACTCTCTGGCCATCATTAACTATAATAGCTTTACTCCAGTTTATTGTTGACGGGGGACACTGCAGAAGCGGGCACAGAGGCCATAAAAACACAGGCATGCCATTAACTTAATGAAAATTCAATGAAGGCTTTTGGAATTTTATTGATGAACTACAGAACATTTTAGGTGTTTGTTTATAGTTTCTTCGTCACACAAAGACAATTTTCATCCGGTTGGCATTTATAGAGAAATAAATGAGCCCAAATTAAAATGACACACACATAAGCAATAAAATGAGGCCAGCAGGACAAATTATGTCTGTGTGACTGCTTACAACAAAAATAAAAAGCTTTCAAAAATATGCTTGTAAATTATGCTGTCTAACTTACATTATTCAATGTAATAAAAACAATAAATAATAATAAAAATTAATAAAAAATAATAAAAATAATAATAATAATAAATAATAAAAAATTATTTTTTTCCATATGGCATAGACATGCAAATTATTGGTAGTAAACATCTTTTAAATACAACAGAAACTGAATAACTTTGATGTATAATTCTGAAAAAGATCAACAATAAATAAATGAATAAACAAATATATAATAAAAAGGATGATTTAATATAATGATCATTTAAAGTTTAGGCCTATTTAATTTAATTATCAACAGCTGCAAGTACACAACAACAACAACAACAACAACAACAACAATAATAATAATAATATTAATAATAATAATAGTAATAATAATTTATCAGTCAATTTTTTTTACTTTCTGACTGATGAAAATTTTTCATTTGAGTGCCCCCACGAAACTTCATTAATTCCTTTTTGCTGTAGGTAGTTATCGGGGATTTTTATTTTATTTTATTTTTTTATTTTTTTATTACAGTTTTGTGACTTCCGTTAAAAAATAAAATACAAATAAAATAGGATGTATTTGTAATTATCAACGTTACCTAAAAATTCTTGATGGCCTTTAAGTTTTGGAGTTTGACTTTTTTTTCCCCTATAATAACCTCATTTGACTTTTAGCCCAGTTTATCAATAAAACACTTACAGCTGTAGTCTGGCAGTCGTGGCATCATGATCCCAGCCCGGATCCAGTGCTCCAGCGGCAGAGATCCTGCCATGGCAGCCGCCTTCAGGTGCTCAGGGTAAGTCTGTGTTAGCTGTGTGAACCCAGTGTATGCAAAGGCGGGGTGATGGCCACCCAAAGCCGATAGAGGGTACATCGGGGCATGGTACATGCCGGGAATTGCCCCTTGGGACAGTGACGCGAGTCCTGGATGTGGGAGATTTAGAACAGCCGGCTTGGGAATTATTCCGCTGTGGAGTTGCGAGGCCCGGGGAGATGGGGTGTCCGCACGCCGGCAGGAGACGGGGCTGCCCGTGGGACTGTCGCTGCTCAGACCAGGGGAGAGATCTCGGTTGCCTCGATTGGTCTCATCAGCAAGCAGGGCGTCAATTCTGAAGTTGTTCGATTTCTCCATGAGGGCTTTGACTCAGGAAGACTGCTGTGCAAACAAATGTGCCAAGCTGGTGCGCGCCTGTGCCGTGCGTCAAGGCGCAGAGACCGCAGAGCTTCTTCCAGTTACACACATGCACACATATATCCTTCAGCACCGCCGATGAAATAAAATAAGCCGCACTAATAATTAAGCATTTTACAGTTTAACAACTAATATTCGCTGAAAAAGCAACTTTGAAGACAGACACTCTAGCGTCCCTCTTTTTGAGATTGGGGTCTGACTGAAACCTGTCAGGCTGCAGGATTACGTCCGTCCGAACACAAATTTGACAAACTCCAGAGGTAACTGCCGTCCTCCTCCACCCCTGCAGGCCGCTGTGAGCTGGGATTGGCTGGAGCTGAAGTTGCTCTGACGGGCCTCTAATCAGCTAATTACTCGCTCGTTTCTCCCCCCAGAAAGCATTCTGAGTGAGGTAATGTCCAACCCCTGTCCCGCCTGCAAACACCTTCAACTGCATCAAACCTCTGAGGTACATTAGAAGATTAGGCAATTGTATTTTCGTATCTAACTTACTGCCAGGCCTGTTCTGTACTTACATCTACCTTGCAATAAATTAAGAATTATATATGCCAGTTTGATTGCTCAAACTAATTATTATGGTGCGGATAGCCTTCCTATACCTTAGCAGCAAATGACGGCTTTATGTTATTGGGCTCCTCTGACTGACTGGGCAAGGTTCAGAAAATACAATAGCCTTATCATTAATATTAATGACATGTTTCATTCTCATCCTAAGGTCATATCAATGTCATTAATTTTCACGAGCAAGAATTGCACACAAACCATATAAAAGTGTATTGACTTGGCAGGGAAGGTTATACGTAAGTTACTGTAATTGGACTTTTTCTTAATGTGAATTTAAGACAGTTAAAGATCTAAAACTGCTAATATCAACTGAGATGGACTTTTAAACCCAGTTGTAGGAGGTTCTGTAAGCCTTCATACTCCTATTATGTCACTGACAAAAATAAAACATAAAAATTTAATCTTATAATAATAAGGACAGACAATTGCTAATAAGCTCAACTTTTTTTTCTTTTTTAAATTAAGAAATTGCCATCTTCAACCAAAAATCCTACATATTAACAAGCCCACATTACAAATCTGCAATATTTATATTATAACAAACAATGGTATGCTACTATTGCTCAACAATTTATGATTAAAGCTCATGAAAAATGTCATCTAGGATTGAGCATCCACAATGTCCAAAGATTACTGGACTTGCTGTTTGGTCTTAAAAACATTTTCTACTCATCTAAGAGGTTTCAAGACCAAACAGCAGTTGCCTCTGTTTTCTAGAATCTATTTCTCTCACTTTTTGAGCCAAGTATCACATCTGAACAACCAAAAGAGCACCACCTCACTAATGTCATTAATTCTAAAAAGAATCAGATAAACCATGTGTGCGTGTTTTTTTGCAATGAAATCAAAGTTTACAATATGACCATAAAGGTCACTCATGAAAGTGACACTCATGCATATAGTGTGCAAACAGTACAAGTTGGGCTATTAAAAAAATACAATAATAATTGAAAGAAAAAAAAATTCTTAATGGAACACATTTTATTTGTGAATATTTTGCCAGTATTTGCAATAGATTTCATATAGCTTTGATTCCAGAGTCAGATGGCCTAACACCAGGAGACACTTCAAGCAGTACTAGTACAGGTATACTACAGGTTGAGAACCACTGGTCTAATCCAATCTACAACGCCAGCCACTCTCCAAAACGCTCTAAATCGTGTATCTGAGGAAACTGAAATCTATTCCCTGGACATGAAAATAACACTACATGCGGGAATCTGTTCAAGACCCCCACTCACAATATGGTTTGATCAGCGTGTGTTGTTGACCTCCAGAAAAGTGGAGGGTTTTACGGATCGGCTAGTCTCTCTCTCTCTCTCTCTCTCTCTCGCCTTCACCATTGTAGCTGTATGTCTCTCACCCCTACCTCTCTATCAGGCAGATTACCACCTGTCTCCGGCTCTGATATAGAGGTAATTTGCTCCAGGGAAAACATGCCTGTTTTCTCTCAACCTCTTCCCCCCGAGCCTCATTTCCCTGCTTTTATGATTTGAAAGTAATTTAAATAGGCAGGCCACAGGTAAATCCGTCACTATGCCTGTTCACAGAGACACACAAATTAAATTGAATCAGTGCCTGAAACTGCAGACAGTCTGAGCAACACTTTGCTCACTAACAGCATTTCTCATTGATGCAACAGATCAAACAGTGCCTTCAGCATGTACACATATGATTAGTCCAATATTATTATTATTATTTAAATTCTAATTAAAAATTGTAGACATTTAAACTTACTGATACCTGCACCAAGGGAGCATCTTGTTTAGTTTCACAAGTAGAATAGATGGGTGAACAGGAAGGAAAGTTACAGTATTTCAACAACAGAATAAATTGTAATTTATATGCATTCATAAAACCTCTAGATTGTGTATGTTTGCAGGATAGTGGCCACCATTTTATTATTTCATACTGAAGTAAACACAAGTGATGCTGAAATGAAATATTATTATCAACTTGAAGAGGTCAGGAAGTGAATTTCTTTCTTTCTATCTATCTATCTATCTATCTATCTATCTATCTATCTATCTATCTATCTATCTATCTGTCTGTCTGTCTGTCTGTGTCTGTCTGTCTGTCTGTCTGTCTGTCTGAAGTAACTCAATAGTAATGATAGATGTATGATATTGAAGTGATTCCCCATTTGGGAGAAAAAAATCATTTTCAGGGCTCAGGGTCAGTGCAAATGGACTATAATGATTCACTGTGTGTGGATCATGCCACAGTGTCACATCTGGGTCAGAAAGCATCATTTACTACCTCCAGCCTATACATATTATATGTTCTCATGTTGTAGCTCTTCAGATGGATTATTGGAGTTGGAAACTTGTAAGCAAAGCAGGAACTTCACTTGCACTTCAGATGGAAGGTCTGTAAGATGGAATCTTCCAATGCATCTTTTGCAACGTGCATATAGAAGACATCCAACAGAAAAAATATGTAAAAAAAAAAAAAAGAAAGAAAGAAACAAAAGAAACAAAACAAATGGCCCTGAGCTTCCTTTCCATTTACATGCACATGCATGTGAGAAACACGACCATCGCAAGGCAACTTGGCCACCATTTCATACAGTTATACTAACCTAACTCTCATTTCTCCTTCCTCTGTCACACAAACACCCTCTCTAAACCTTGCAGAACTCACAATCACACATTCAAAAGGCACTGCACACCTTTCACACCAAGACAATTACTTCAAAGAGACCGCAGGCCATTGACATTGCACTACAAAGTCTAAGATTATCGATAAGCTCTGGGTCAGTAAACTTCTGGGCCAATAGGAGTTTACTGAAACATTAAAAGACCTTATCAGCAATTACAGGGATATTTTTCAATCATTACCACAGCTCTGAGACAGCTTGAACCGTCATATAAGTCATCCAGGTGTGCTTTTGTGTCATCTCTCAGCCCTTAACTGACTCCCTCTGGGTCACTGATCCTCTGTAGTTTATTCTACCTATTGATAAGACCCTCCATGTCGTTAATGGGTAAGACTAGGGAGCATTCAGGAACCAAAGTAAAAATGATTTCAGCAGCTCCTGAAAGAAAGCTTGTTAAGCTGATAAGACTCGTCAAATGAAAACACAATGCAATGCAACATGGAAATAAGCAGATAATTGATCCATTGTTCTTGACATGTTAAGATAACTTCCCAGACATTTTGGTTCACCCGCATTCAGTTTGGACTGTGTGTGTGTGAGCATATAGTTGTATTTACTCTTTCTTCAGGCTTGTGACACTATACACCTATGACTGTCAGACTTTTTCCCACCAGGCCTGGAGTAAAATGTCTGGCTGTGGCGTTATGGCTGTGATAAATGATTTGGATGCACAATGGACTTTCTGTGAAGTGAAAATCAGCCGCCCATATCTAGGTAATTAGACTAATTCCCACAATGTTAGAAGAAGATGATAAATCACCTCACTCTATGCCAGACCTTGAGACCAAAATTAATGTTGTCCCATTAAGAAGATAAAGGCAGTTTATTAGAGTTTTACCTCTTTTCTCTTCTCCATACACTATCCCCATCATTCATTAACCAATATTGAGTTTTGCCATATGATATCTTGCTCTCAGGATGTGAATCTCCTTTTGTGTGTCTGTCGCTTTGGCCCCCCTCCCGTTCCTTCCTGTATCTCTCTTTCATAAGGTTAGTATCAGTACTTACGCTGGTGGAAAGAAAATGCAACTGAGAGCAAAAGTCTTGCAGTTTGTTGAATTCTAATTTGTCAAAACACAGCATAATTTTAACAGCATGTGTCAGATGCCCCAGGAAAGCTGATATGAAAGTTATATGTCAAAGTAACAAGCCAATAATTCTATACATGAAAACAACGGGTGGATGTGCTTATGTAGAGTGCACAAGCTTCAATCTCAGCCAAAAATCTAGCCCTAAATTTATGGGTGAAAATAAGATAGAATTTCATTAGAACTCCGAAATAATCATTCCACAAACATACTCAAGACAATGTTGTAACAGTAAGGGTGATAGATATTACATGCGTTAACTGTACAAGATACGTCCAACTTCTAGGTTTCAAAAGTAACACTATGTGAGTTCAAATTTCAGTCAAATTATGCCAACAGTCTTAACATGACTGCAAATGCAACTATTGCATGAAAGACAGAAAAATGTGAGTAAATGATATTAGTATGAAAAGTGTTACTTTGAGCAGCACAGGAAAAAAAAAAAAAAAAAANAAAAAAAAAAAAAAAAAAAGCCCACTACAGAGACTTGGGAAGTCAGTGTAGGATCATGTTCTTGTTGCTGCAGTACAGCTTGCTATTGGCTGGAAAATGGTGGATCTGGAGAGGACTGTTTGAGCATCTAGGCTGGAACACTACCACATACTGTAGGCTGGATTTACACCACAAATCTTGATGCTCAATTCTGATCTTTTGCCATATCTGATTTTTTGTTCAGCGTATTTACATTTTCTTTTTTGAGCGGCTCATATCCGATACCTGTATTTACATGGCTTTGACCTAGCAGCCCAGATGCAGCTGCGCATGAGCACATTTTTGAGACTGATGTAAACAAATGCTTCAATGGACAAAGATGAGAGAACTATTTTACAATATGATCAATGGGTTAGTGACTTTCAAATGCAGAGAGAAACATTTCATATGTTGTGTGAGTGTTTATCTCTCCCATCTGGACACTTTTCATCGGGCAATCATGGAGGAGAAGCGAGACTTTTGCTGCTGTAATGCCTCATACTTCACATTAAAGGACCATACCAGCCATTTTGCATGTTTGAGCCTAATATATACAATTTTCATACATGTTATGTTACTGACAACCATTTCCCAAAGGATAAAACTGTATTTCAGCTTTCCTGATATTTTGCAAAATCTCTTAATCTTTCAAAATCAAATATTCAAGCAATACACCCACCTTAAAAAATTGATGTTTCTCCTGCTAATAGTTACACAGCCTTATGAAGTCCCAGCCATTTAAAGTTTTTGATAAATGTGGGTCTTCTTTTGGGATTATATTCCCTGGTGGAGCCATACATTCACTCCATGCTTTTTTTGTGCTTAAACACTGAAATGACATAACCTTGAAAAAAAAGTGAAAACATGTCTTGTTTGAGATGATGGATTACCTATCCCAAGAACGTTTTAAGTACAAGTTCAACAAGTTGGTTTTAATATCGTACCAAAATGAACTGAAACCAGTGGCGGTCTAGAAAGTAGGAAAACATTTTTTTTTTAAATTCACAGTTCCAGTAGTATGCTTTGGGAAATGACTGTCAGTCATTACATGTATGAAAATTTAATATATTAGGCCCAAACATGCAAAATGGCCAGTATGGTCCTTTAACTATGCAAACGCATGCACTCGTTTATTGTGTGTGAGCAGAGTATTGTATTTTAACAATGTATTTGTGCATCTATGTATCTGTATGTACAATGCCTTGATTGATTTTGTTAAATACTCTTGCTAAATAACAATATATTCTAGGCTGAAGACTTGCTGTAATGCACAAGAAGCTTACCACTTTCTTTGTGTCCATCAAATAAAGCAGATTATTCACATGGATACATTTGACAAACAACAGTGCAAGAACAAAAAGCATAGGTTCAGAGTGTACTGAAGAGGATATCTTAATTGGGAAATTCCAATCTTGCCGCTCTCCAATCTCTTCCCACTAACAGTCTTACCTGTTTATTTTTTCCACACTAGTAACAAAAGCTCCCTTTCAACATAATCTAGTCCAGTGTGAGTTTTATGACCATTTAATGGGTCCTTCCATCTAACAGCCCTGTTTTACTGTCACCCATACAAGGGTCCCATTGTACATAGCCGTGAGTGATAGAAGATAAATGCACCTTATCAGCCAGAGGACATCATTACTTTCACCCTGCTATCTCACTGTGTCTCTCCACCATGCATTATCTGGCCACTTATGAGAATATTCAGAGCCATCAAGTGCTTTGAAGATTCCCGCCAGTTGGCCACTCTCACGTAGATGAAGTCAGATTCATATGTGCTGCAGTGACTTTTCATATGTTTCTGTCCACCGTAGGGTCATACGACAATATATAAACTGAACTTTAATCTACATCTAAATGCTACTTTGGAGATGAGTGCTTATTGCCCATGTTTTCTGCTTCTTTATGTTTTCCGCTGTGAGGAAATGATCTACTGTCATTAGCACTCAGGTAATGTCTTCTTATTGCCCAATTTACCTCTTAACACTAACCAAAGGTTACTATAGAGAGGACAGCCAAACAAAAGATAGCAATAGCAAGACAGTTTTTCTATTTTTAACTTATTAAATCAGGTCATAGGGTTGAGAAAATATTAAATTTTTCAAGTATCAATCCACGTACAAAAATACAGGGGCCAATAGACAGGTTATAAGCTTAGCAGAGAAAGCTCTGACTGGTACTAATAATTTATTTTCTAAAATATTTGCCAACTCACATTTACCACTATTGTTAGAGGGATTTTCTCTCTGTCACTGAAGGCTTGCTTGGCCGTCCAAAACAAATATAAATCCACAGCTGACTGACATTGTGGGGATTACCACGCCACAGTAAAAATACTATGTACTGCATGCACAAAAATAAACATACCTTAAACTTGTACATTAAACTTGCAGTTCTAACAGGAAAAATCCAAGCACCTTGATCCAATTATATACTTGAAATTTAAAACAAATGCCAAATGTGCTACTACATGAATGTTAAACATCAACCACAAATAAACAGCACCTCATTACATAAATGGATCTTTTTCAGATCTCTTATGAACCCTCTGACATCAGCCTGCCTGCAAGTTTTCTATTGATAGCTTTGAAAAAGAGCAATGAAAGGTATTATTGTTTTACTTAGAATTACAGTCCTTAAACTTAATGTGAAGATGTTAACAGGTTATCAAAAAGCCCTGCAAGATTGTAACCATCACAAAACAACTTCTACACAGATACTTTCCATTTGCAATTCACGATCTGAAACAACTGAGTATCATGAAGTAGTTAACATCCTAGCATTAGTTAGCATTTTTTATTATCATTTTTTAAAATTAATTAGTAGAATATTACTTCCCCATTAAAAAAAACAGCCTTTGTTCACTTCTTTATGAGTCATGGTCAAAACTTATCAGTCAACCTTCTTACTATACAGCATATGTTGCAGGTGTTAATGTTAGCAGCCCTTATTTTCAAATCACTTCATACCACGTTTCAGCCACTAAGGTTCTCTCTCTCTCTCTCTCTCTCTCTCTCTCTCTCTCTCTCTCTCACACACACACACACACACAAGAATTTAGACTACAAATGAAATGAGTTACTAAGTGCAATATTTAATAATCTTTACGACTTTTTGAAAACATATTTAGATAAGATGAGTCTTTTGAGCAAATTAATCACTTTTTGGTTCATGTGAATGCTTCCACCTCCCACCAGGTAAATTCTGATCGGACACAGCATTGCTATTCCAAAAATTGAAATACATTGATTAGTCACTTAACTTTGTCAATAGACTAATGGAGTGCTGTTAAGATTAAGATTTGTCAATCTATAGAATTGTGAATGAGATAAATCACAGCATTGTGGTGTATTTTGATGTCTCCCGATTGATGAAAATGTCACCAGAGGTGTGACAAAGTGTGTTCACTCTGGTTCCTTCAGCACCGGAGCTCTGATTAAACGACAAGACTAAAAACAGTCAAACTACTGTCCTTTCCATACTATGGTACCGTTGTAAACAGATCCTCACTTCATTTATGTTCATCTTAGAACAGGATACAAGTGATAAGAGGTGTAATTCATTTCAGATCTGTGTAACTTACAGCTATGATGTTAACTTTCTGTAAGTAACATTTCAACAGCTCTCACAATCACACAAGGAATTATCTTGTATAGGGAATTTCCTAAATTTAGGATCGTTCATGAGGCAACTGTTATGCGTTGACTGCTTGATTTTAGCTTGGAAAGTGCTCAGTAATGTCCAGTCCTGAGCAATAGAAGATTATTCATGTTTTCATTCAAACTACTGCAGTTCATTTCACCACATAATTCCTCCCTCTGTGTTTGATGATTTGCTTATCTGCTAATCAAATTATATGCTGTACAGTGAGCAATGAAGTAGTTTAATAACAACTATCTCTACGTCATTCACTCATCTTTTCTTCACTCCTTGTTCATTATATTTCTTCCAGATACAAGGGTAGAGAGGTCAGGGAACCCATCGCTCTCTGTCAGAGCATCTAATTGGTTTGAATAGATGGTTCCTCCTCCTGATAAACTAGATGTGCTCAATCTTTGAGGTAGCTTCAATCATTTTTAGTCAGTCAGCCACAAATAACAGGAGAAGGATGAATTTTCATTGTACTTTGATTAAAAATGAAGATATCAATCAGGCAAAGTTTGAGGCTCATAGTTCTGGTACAGATGCTCATGTTATTTCATGTGCCAAGTTAAAGGTACTTCATGTAATGTTTTGATGTCAATAAATTATTATCACATTCATTTTCAAACAACACAATTGCCACAAAAAGGACAATTATCAACTTATGTCTACATTACTTCCTGGGACTAATGCAGTTGTCCCAGAAACTTGGATTGGATTTGGATTTCACAACCCATTCCAACTTCTGATGGATTGCATTTGCTCTGCAACTAATACACAACTGTTCCTATTCTACAGGCTCAGTTCAAACTTCATATTAGCTTATCAAGGAAAAATCTTAATGTATATTTGTCTTTATCAGGGCTGTTATGAACTCTTATCCTTTAGCCAGGGACAGGGTGGGAAGACTAGTTGCAAAATTCACTTTCCAACAGGAATCAAAAGGGTTTGGAGACACGTGGTCTTAATTCTGATAAATTGAAAATGTTAAGGTTATTTACATTTGGTTTTGTTCAAATACCCTTATAAGATTAGCGCTGTCCCCGAATATTCTGTTTGTCCAACCAGAGCTGTTTGCTCTTGTGCACTTCTGGTGTGCTGAGTTACAGGAAATGTTCCAGATGTGCCGAACTGGGACTGGCTCAGACTGAGCTAACTGACAAATTAGTAATTCCATAATTGGCCATTTTGTCACAGATTCTGACAAGCTGAGATGCTGAAGGTGCCACTCGGTGATTTATATCCAGCCCTGTCTTACACTGTGCCCAACACAAAACTTAAGGCACTAATTAGAAAAGCTACTCTCCTGGTCTGTAGCCTATCTTCTTCATCGATTTATGTCAAAATTTTCAGGTCCTCCTGATAGATCCATATTGTAATTTAAGTTGAGAAAAGATAGTTACCGGTAGTGCTCTCACTACACAAGGTTAATGTTAGGGTCAATAAAAGCCATCCTATGGCTCTCCCAGCAAGTCCCATGCATGCGTATTATATCTGGGTCATGACTTAGTGTTCAATGTGTTATTATTTATCCTATTTAAAGAGGACATACAGATTTTAATGTTCTTGTATTTGTTTAAGGATCTATTTTGAAACATTCAATACTTTAATGCGACTCTCCTTACAGCAGCACTGGTGTGCAGACTGAGTGAAAACAGGTTGTTTTTGTTTTTGTTCTCTTTAAGGTCTCCCTTCCAGTGAGGCCTGAGCTGGCAATGCCCATGGATTACAAAACATGGTGCTGGCCAAACACTTCCTCACTAGCTCGTACTTTGTAGGTGTATCTTCCAGGTGTGGCAGCAGGGATAGTAATTTCATTGTGTATGTTGATGTAAACATGTTACAGAAATAAAGAACTAATCAAAAATGAAGACATGCACCTTTTCCAACTTTGATAATGTTCACTCTCACATTATATTACACTATGAAAATGAGGGAGTATAAGAAAAAAAAAAAGCATATGCCCCCTTTAAAGAAATTTTAGGATGGAATTTTAAAAGATTTTTTGTAATGAACTATGAGTTCCTGTGAGTTCTTATCCTAATTTCTGAAGGTGAAATTGACAGTAAATGGCGGTAAATTAAGAATGCTGGTTACATAAAGGGTTAATATTTGGACAAAACTGTCACAGTATCCAGGGTGGGTTTATTGCTATGGTTGTCTTTGCAGACTCACTGGTAGTATATAAAGGGATATGGTTAAGGTAGAAAAATGGAATGCAGCCTCAAGGGGGCACAAGCCAGTGTCCTCCCTGTGCCGGTCCCAAGCCTGAATAAATGCAGAGGGTTGTGTCAGGAAGGGCATCCGACGTAAAACCT